>BRDA01045739.1:0-23312 GCA_036984385.1 Crenuchus spilurus
TGTTTCCAGATAGGACCGCAGAGCCTAGAGGACTGGGATGGAGGCCGTCTCGACGATACAGTGCCGGACGCTCCCGAAAGCACTCCCAGTTATTAATGTTCAAAAGATGGTATGTTGTCATTTAAATGGTTAAACATTAACAAATATATGATAAGACGGTCAGACATTTAAGGTGTTAAACTTAACCTTAATAAACTATTTATAAACCCTTTATAAAGGTAGACTTATTTTAGCTAAATGTGGCTTGGTTCACTATTTGGCAAATGACAGTTCACAACTGTAATGTCTATGTATGCGTTATAACTGCTTATTAATTATTTGTAAGCTGTTTATAACCTAATTATTAACCTTTAATAAACACATTTCTAAACCCTTTATAAGGGTAGTCTTATTTTAAAGTGATACCAGTTTCTTTTTGAAGCTCTTTAGCTTCACTCTGCTCTGCGCTTGGTTCCAATCATGAGTTTGGATATCATTCTGTTATATATAGTTTTCTGTATGTAAAACATATTTTTTTTGTTAATATTTTGGAGTGTCTGGAACAGATTAATTGGATTTATATTATTTCTTATAGGAAATAAGGCTTCAGTTATTGTTTCGGTTATCATCAGACACTTTAGAATGGATTAATGATGATATTCAAGGTTCCACTGTATTATTGAATATTCAGACATAAATTTAATTGAAGTGTATTGTATCTACTTGTAAGACCATGTACTGTTTTGAAATCCACAAAGTCTTAATTTAATGTCAAATTTGATCAAATATTGAATTAATCATGATTAACTACTCAACATATTCATGATTGAATATTTTAATAGTTTGAGAGCACTAGAGAATACAGAACAGTTATAGGCAGTGGGCTTATGCAGTTTAGAATGTATGTTACTACAGTGGAAGTGCTATACCTAGCACAACAAGAACACAGTCATTGTAACAGAGGGGGTGGACAATTCCATAAAAGCAGAGAAAGGAGGGAAAAAAGCATCTTGACTGTCAGATATGACCTTCTGCTTCTCACAGGAGTCTCAGAGTCTCCTTTATGGGTTAACCATCCTTAATGCGTTATGTATGCCTTGTGTGGCACTCTTTGCATAAATGATACCAAATAATTGGGATTTATAAATTATTCATTGTGTATTAATGCAGGTGAAATGGCTTCCTGGCTTGGAGTGCTGTCTGTCGTTCAAGAAAATAAAAGAAAGGGTGTGAGAGAGAGAAAGAGAGAGAGAAAGAGAGAGAGAGAGAGAAATCAGAGACACTTGAGTGTGAAAAAAATAAATACCCGGCAAAAACACATGCAATAAAAATGTATGAGCTGCAGGCGGCCAGGCATGTGTTTTAAGTTCTAATGTGGCGTGCCTCTAAAAGCAACGCTTGACCAAGTGACGTCTACTCCTTGTGGACAAATCTAGATTTTTTCCCCTCTTTTTCACAGAGTACTTTATTTTGGAGATAAAAGCAGCATTTAAAAGCACAACCTTCTATTTACTTATTTATATTTATGGCATCATGTCAAAAGGAGAGCATCATAATCCCTTATAATGCTCTTCTTCAGCTTTAACAATCCAGGAGCTGATTTTTTTTTTTTGTACATCATACTCTTGTGCACCTCTTGAGCACTATATATGAATGTGCTGATTAATGAACTCAGTAAAACAATATGTTTTTGTAAACATCTCTCTGCTCATTATTACTTGATTAAGCAACACCTACTGATAATTAAGACATTTTGGTGTTTTGAAGTTGTTTGAAGAAGTTGATTTATTGAGCATAAGATTTCATTCATAAGCAAATTCTATGTACATGACCCAACACTAATATGAATTACCATATGAAAAACAATACTGAAAAAAGTGATCTGGAAGATACTTAACTCACTCTATTTAATATGAATTTGGGTATTATAATGGTAATCTAAAATGTTATGCAAAGCAATAAATAACTAATAAATAAATAAGGCTTAATAAGCACATTATAAGCACATTATAGCACTATTGAAGCGTTACTATGTTTATTTATTTTTAACAAGAAAAAATATTCATTTATTTATTTGTTTGTTTAGGTGAGATTTATTTATTTATTTATTTTACTATATTGCACAAAAGTCATTTTTAGACTGGATTAAATGTACACAAAGTTCTAGGGTAGTTTATCCTTTTACAAGAGCTCCTCTGTTACTTTATTTTCATCCAGAACTGCCATGTTATTGTTTTTCTCCCCCCTCCCCTGAGAGAAATAACAAGCCAAATTACCTACTGTTATCAGCCCTCATCTGATAATTTTAGTCCAGTCCAGATGGAAATTTCCATTTTTCAGGCAGATGTCATTTCATGTCGGAAAAAAAAGATTTTTGCCTGCTGGTACTAGCCATATTTTTGGATGCTATTTAAGTTTCTCAAACATCTACTTGGTCTGGATGGAAAATCTTCCACTCCATATACTACAGGGAAGAGCATTATCTGGAGAAAACTGAAAAGAAAATTGAGATCCTGCAAAGTTACTAAAAAATTTACTATCTGTATCACTGTGAGTTACTCAAAGATCTGATGTTAAATGCTGTCAAACTAACATCACTGATTATTTATACTCATTCTGATATGTAATACAATAGACACCAGTCTTAATGATAACAGAGAGAATAAAGAAATAATAAGCATATATTCTATAAATAACAATAAGGATGATTATATGATCATGTGAAACAGACATCTAACATCTAATGCGTGAGACCAATAAGCTTGCTCAGCCTGTATCGATGTTGATCCTGTCTGGATGCATGTGTTTAATCACTGTTTCATTACAAATGCCCTCTGACCAAGTATATAAACTTGGTGTTGCAATGATTATCCATAAGTTTAAGCATAAAAATAATTATAATTCCACCAATGCTTAAGCTCATTTTAAATGTATTAAAGTACATAAAAATAAATAGAATAGACACATAAAAATAGATACAAGAAAGTTATGGCTATATCTACACTGAACATTGTTACATGTAATGCATCCAGTGCACAAATAGCCTTAACCTGCACAGTCTGGACTGATAACTCCTCCAAAAAGGCCTGTGTCATTTTCTAATTTAGCCAAGAAGAGATAGAGCGAGAGCAGCAGACAAAGGGCCTTAAGCGGATCCTGTTGCGGCTGAAGTGCAGTAGAGGTGGGCAGTGATGGCGTAGCGTCTGCTCTGGTCTCTCCCAGCATTCCCCCTCACACTGGCCTTAAATGCCTTGCATTATACCAGTCATTACAGGGCTCCCATGACCTCTGCTTTAGCACATACTGACCCGCACATCTGAAACCAGTGGGGGCGAGGGAGAAATGTTTAGACTGATAAAGGCCTGGGCCTTGGTCAGTTTTAGTGCGACATAATATTTCTTTTGGCGGGGGAGAAGGGGTCAGTCGCACTGGCCGTACATCATCACTAACTTATTAGATCTCCAAGGCAATTAGCCGAAAACAAACAGGCCAGACAGAGGCGGCATTGAGGCCCTGCGAAAGGGAGTCAGGAGGGGTTGGGGGGGTAGAAAATAGCCTGTGGCAGTGGACTACTGCAGAGCCGCATCAAAGGGCAGCCAATGGCATGGGCCGAAAGAAAGCATGGCATTGTTGCGCTGTAACTCCTATACAGTAGAGAGGCTTAGAGCATTATTTTGCTGCTGATTCAGGTTACAGGCCAACTCGCCCCAGAATAATGGGCCTGGTGGAAAGAACTTTTCACCTGAACACTATATGCAGTGTGCAGCATGGTTAGTTTAGGATTAAAAGCCAGTACAGCCCCCCCTTCCACCCCCAACCCAAGGGCGTACTGGTCCGGCAGTCTCCTGTCATTAAGGTCAGAGGTACATCTTGATGTTGCCCACTCACAACGGCTACTACAAAACAAGCTGCAGAAATCTTAAACCTTCACATCTCCCCTCTCCTAAGGCGGGGTAGAAACTTCCTTGGGTAATTGCGGGCAATAATTACAAATTGTCTGCGAATGAGCAGACCAATATGCAGTCAGCCTGCAAGCTTAGAATGATCTTTACCTCCATATCACATTTTGGTTGTGGGCCAAACATTTAACTTTGTAAAACTGTGGACTTGTTTGTGGACTTGTTAAAACAAATATGGAATGACATCATGATTATTAACACATAATTATTAACACAGAACAAAAGGGTATGACTAACTGATTTTAAATGAGTTTTGCCTCTGGTGGTTCTCCAGCAGAAGTTTATTGCAGCCTTAAATATATCTTCCTGATTTACATATTCAGATACTTCTAAAGGCTTGATGAACTGAGTCAGGTGTGTTTAATTAGGAATTTATTAATAATTAAAAACTAATTGATATAGGCATGGTTTTCAATAAAGACCATGAAGGCTCACCCACTTAATATACATTATAATCAGACATGAACTCAGCAACCAAATGTGATATTTTAAAAAATCTGCTTAGGTGAATTTGGGGCAGCTGTGGTCTGGTGGTCAGGGATCTGGTCTTGTGACCAGAAGGTTGCCAGTTCGATCCCTGGACAGGTCATTAATTAAGTTCTGTTGAGTAAGGCACCTAACCCAAACTGCTCCCCGGGTGCAGTGAATAGGTCTGCTCACCACTTCAGACACATGTTCTCACAGCCTAGTGTGTTCACATGTGTGTTTCACTGCATGGATGGGTTAAATGCTCAAATTTTCTTAAAGTTCAGAACAGTGCTTCCTTCACCAAGCTTTTCAGAGATTCAAGATTCAATAGTAATTATTAGGTTGCAGGCCCTTCCACAATGCCATGAAACACAAAGTGAAGTAGTGCTTTATACAGGGTGTCATCTGAGAGCATCATCAAACTATTCTAGGTACCTTTACTTTAACAGACCTGCTAGCCTTAGCCTCTCCCCCTGGTGACATTCAGGTATAAAGATGATTAAGTTTTAACTGTGCAGGGCTAAAATGGCCTACTGTGTTGGGATTGAGGGCCAAGGGCCGGGGCCCAGGGCCCAGGTTGAGGCCGTAGTTTGTTGCAGTAATTTGGATGCAGACAGACAGATGTCAGGTCGAGTGGCTCCAGGTGGAGATTATCATGCGTGAGTGACGCATGCGGGGCGGCTACACGGGCCGCTCCATTGCTCTGCCCGGCTGCTTGGTGGTCTGACAGATGGCTGAGGGGGCCGCGGCTGTCACACAGCTCCACGCCAGGTGCGGACGAGAAACACAAGGTGTCAGGAAGCAGGAGGGATACTTTTGCTGTCCTCAGCTCGTCAGCTACGGTGCTGTGAAGGCTCGTACACCTGCGTCGCCCAACAGCACCAATCCTGTATGTTTAGGGTCTGTAAAACAGACTTTATTTTTTTAGTGCAACAATGAACTCCCTCTGTTTTCTAAAGGTACAAAATATTCACTCCCTTCGGCTGAAATCAGTAGTCACGTGGCTAGCATGGCTATGGCAAAATTCTAAATTCAGTGCAGCTGCTATGCTAATTTATGTTTTTACCTAATCTTTTGTCCATTGTTATAGGCAGAATTGCATATAACATGTACATATAACATACTGTGTCAAATCACAAAAATAAGTATTTTAGATTGCATAAAAAGTTGATCATTTAGGCATAGAGCTTTATGCTAATGCTAACTCCATTATTTGTTAGCTACATTAGCCTCATAGCTAAAGTATCAAACTACAGAAATTAAACATTTGTGGTAAGATTTATTATTTTTTTAGATTTTTCCTGTATGTACAATAGAGAAGTTTGCTACCCCATTAAACTCATATAACCCTCATGTGCAGATTAGAAACATGCAGTTGTCTGGGATTAATTTGCACAGTTAAATCAGGACTAGAACAAACTAGCATGTCCGTCATGGATTAAAGGGATCCTAAATTAGCCTTCAAACACCCCTTGTGCTACTTTGATCGTGTTTGCTTCTGGTTGACAGCAGCCCCAGTCTCACATCATTGATACTCAAGGGCAGGGCAGGAGCAGCACACACTGGTATCAGGGAAGACGAAGAAGAGAAAAAGGAGGGGTGGGAGGGCAAAAAAAAAAATCCTGGGAGGGGGACACGTTTCATCAGACTGATCAGTTTCATGTGAGTGGCCACTGGAATGTCAGGGTTTGGGCCCTGCTCTTTTCCCACAAGCCTTCTTTTTTCCCCCTACTTTTCTTTTTTTTTTAATTTGTTCTTCATTCTCTCCCTGGATCTGGTTACTGGACACGATATGCTGAATTACCTGGAGGATCACTGGTGCCGGCCTGGGCTGAGAAGCGGCGGCTTGAGAACCAAGTGCAGATCAAACCTCTCCGTTGTCGTTTGTCTTATTGTCTGTAGATTGCTACGGTCTGCTGTATGTGCTGTATCCTCTCTGAAGAAGAGCTCTCTGGCTGTAACAGGCTCCATCATAATGGTGTCTCTGGAAGCAGGAAAACTGAGGAGCTGTCTCGAATTGAGATGTGCTGTAAACCTGCTGTGATCTGATCACCTTTCCACACTGACCTTGTGGCAGGAATAACAGGGCGTATCATGGATCCAATATGTCATCTTTACAGACTGTAAATGATTACAGGCTGTTGTAAAATATGTAGTGCCAGAGTAGTCACAGAAGAATAAAATGTACATTAAAATACATTTACATTAAAAATACACAGATGTAGACATCCTTACAAAGCGCTCTTAAAATGGTAATTCCGTACATCTTTGTTTGGTTTCAGTCCCTATATCATGGAATTGTTCATTCACTCCATTGAATTCACAATGAAAACTCTTTAAACACAGAGTGACAAATGTGTGATTATATCTACTGATCTTGTTGAAGGGTTTTAGTTAACATTAGTCTCAAATTCATAATTTCAGACTGACTTACTAAAATGACTGGCGTGCTAATATGTCTGAATACCCCAGATCATTTTAAAAAGATTGTATGATCTTCCTCTGATCTAATGGTTTCAAGTGAAGGGAACTAATGCAGACCTTGAATTGACTTCTGATGTGTCATGCTTCAAGAACTTGAACTTTGAAGTTAATATTGCTAACAAGCAGTGAATGTTAGCATGCACAAGCTAGTGTAATCTTGCAAAGGATGTCGTCTTATCATTAGTCAACAAAATGTTGGGAGTATGCACTCTGCATTTTATGAATAGCACTTCCAGTATTAGTACAGGGTAGTATTTACAGATTTATTTACAGATTATATATATATATAAATGTTATAATATATATTCAGATAATTTACAGATTATATCTCTCAGCTAGCCTGGGAATGCCTTGGAATCTTCCCATATGAGCTGGAAGTGGTGGCTGGGGAGAGGGACGCCTGGTCTTCTTTGCTTGGGTTGTTACCCCCGTGACCCAAGACACGGATAAGCGGAAGATGATGGAGGGATGGATGGATACAGACTACAAATCTGCAATATGTTTTGAAATGTTATTATAGTTACAACATTCTGAGAAATGTTCTATGTATACTTGATCATTTACTTATGGGGTTTCTATAATGTTATTCAGAGAATATTAAGCAGTAGTCATACTTGACTCTTCATTCTTGTGGACATTGTATAACCTCTTTACAGATCATTGTATATTGTATGAGTTTCAGGCTGAACCGGCATGCCCAAATCTTAAATGATTATACAGCAACCAAATAAAATAAATGCATTTTTTAAAAGACAAATAGCAAATACCATGAAGCCTTACATTTTAACCATAAAAACATTTAGAATTTTTAATCCAGCCTTTTCCCAGGCTGCACAGCACTGAATGGACTTTATGTAAGTTTATCTTGCTGCTCAGATTTGTGGTTAGGGATTTGGTCTTGTGACTAAAAGGTCGCTGATTCAATCCCCAGGCAGGTCATCACTGAAGTGCCCTTGAGCAAAGCACCTAACCCACTAACTGCTCCTTGGGCTCCATGGATACACCTGCCCACTGCTAGTGTGTGAGTGTGTTTCACTGCACAGATGGATAAACTGTGGAGGTCAAATTTCTCTACTGTGTGACTAATAAGGGATTATAAAAAAAATAAATAAAATTAAAAACCTTCAACAGGACAAAATCTGACTAGTGACTGATTTTTTTTACTCAAACATTTGTAAAAAAAATTTCAACATTTTGTTCAACATTTTTTTTTCAATTAACAATTTTTCTCAAAATAATTTTTAAGCATGTAATTTATTTAACATTT
Source organism: Crenuchus spilurus (assembly GCA_036984385.1). NCBI lineage: Eukaryota > Metazoa > Chordata > Actinopteri > Characiformes > Crenuchidae > Crenuchus > Crenuchus spilurus. The sequence goes on from BRDA01045739.1 coordinate 8,158, forward strand.
AACCTTTTAAAATTTAAATCTTTAAAATCTATAATTGTCAGGCTAAAAAAATAAACAACTGAATCTCTGAAGGTAAGAAATAGATGCTAATTAGTGTATTTGAAACATGTCAGCTCTTTGTGTTTTAATTTGTTGTTTTGTGTTTAACATGCAGATTTTAAATGTTCTAAAATATGATTAGAGTGAAAGGGAGGGGAAAACATGCTCAGGTAAAAATATCTCATAAAGATGAAAGGTTATGTCTTTTTATCTGTTTACGGTAATATAATCTTATGTTGAAACATTGAAAGACATCAGGAAAGAAAAATCATTAGCTAACATGCATTATAAAATGTATATAAATTGTATACTGAAATCAATGCACATTTCCATGTTCATAGTAAAACAATGTTTCACTTAATGTGCCAAATTAGATTATCATCCTGATCACGGCTACCTGTTCTGACCAGAGGCAGCTGGGCTGCTGTGTTACTTCAAAACCAATTCCATGTGTGCTGTGGGAGTGCTGGTGTAAGGCAGTTTCTGTACAGATGTTTGTGGAAAAAAAAGTCAGCAAATAATGATTTGAAGATGAATATTTTGTACATATCCATGTTAAATTATTTCAAACATGCACCATTTCTGGGAAGTGATTGCTTGTGTTGTGAAAGGCTAACTAAATCACTGAATGCAAATATAGCAATTCTAAGTTTAACATGGACAACCATCAGTGCATTTGAGCCATTAAATAATACTAATAAATATATTGGAATATCTCTGTGAGCTACAGGTCAGTATCTGCATATAAAACCCAGTGTGAGATAATGATGTATTGTACACAGTGTCAGCTAGAGGCTTACCTGCTAGTCTGTTGGCATTTTTTATTGCAACTTTAGTACAACATTAAATTAAACCCTAGCCCCGTCTCTGTCCATGTGCCTTTTTTGTTTATGTTTTCTATGTGCCGTCCTGTCACCACATGCTTTTAAGTCGTCCAGTGTCATGTTTCCACTTCAAGTTATGTCATGTCATTGCACATCCCTGCTGTCTCATTATCTGTCATGATTGCTATTTAGCCTCCTTTCTCTGTCACAGTCCTTGTCAGTCATTATTATGTCAACCTGTAGTGTATTGTTTTCAGGTCTATATATTGTCACATCATTTTTTCTTTTTCTTAGTCAAGCTACAGCATCAGTTTTTGTGTTTTGTAATAAAACCTCGTATCCATAAACACTGCATCCATCTCCTCCTGCCCATGCCAAGACTGACAACTCTATGTGGAACATAAAATTAACTACTGCATATCTTGAATTGATACTCAGAGGTGTCGCGAAGTACAAATAAATTCCTTACTATACTTAAGTAGAAATTTTGGTTATCTGTACTTTACTGGAGTAATTATTTTTGGATGACTTTTTACTTCAACTTACTTACATTTTCATGCAATTATCGGTACTTTCTACTACTCACATTTTAAAAACAACCTCGTTATTTCTATGTATTTCATTTCGGTTTGTCATCATTCAAAAAACATCCTATCCAGATAAATTGCGCCATCCAGAAAGAGTGAATTTGATTGGTTGGATGATAAGTATAAACATATACCATTCTGATACCCTCTTGGTAAGCGATCCATCGAACCTGCACGTCATGTGTCTCGTCACTCTCCAGTAAGTTTAGTACTACACATATATGGTCCGCTAATATATTTAAAATGACTAAAATGTTTTCATTTTCAATGGGTATATATGAAGCTGAAACAGGTAGCCAGTAAATCCCCCAAAAATTCAACATTACCATTTTAATATAACATTATAGTCATGGCTTTTAGAAAAAAATTATTTTGGGGGTGGGGGTGGTGGTGGTAGTGCACTATAAGCCCCTGTGGCACAGCCTAAGTTTTGGCATTTAATAATAATAATAATAATAATAATAATACATTTCATTTATTATGCACTTTACATTTGCAAGCAAATCTTTTTACATTTACATTCATACAAATTACATTTGTTTTACTTACATTACTTTTATACTTTAAGTAGTTTTGAAACCAGTACTTTTATACTTTTACTTGAGTAAAATATTGATACTTCAACTTCTATAAAAGTCTTTTTAAACCCTAGTATCTGTACTTCTACCTGAGTAATGAATGTGAATACATTTGACACCTTTGGTCATACTTCAAAAACATAATCTTTGAAGTTAGTATTGCTTACAGTGAGTGAATGCTAGCAAGCACCAGCAAGCATAATTAAAAAAATATATATATGCTCTCTTAATATTAGATGACATTTTATTTCTGGTCCACTAATAAGTAAGTAAATAAGTAAGTAAGAATGTGCAATGTCTTTCCTGATTTATGTTAACATGAAAATCATGAAAAAACAATGACATTGCTAACTTAAATGATGTGGTCAGAAGTGAAGCAAATGTTTACATTTTGGCAAAAACTATAATGCAGTAGTGAGGGAAATTGAATCCCATTGGACGTAAATTCTCTTGAGTTTGAAAACTATAAGGGAATTAATTTATTTTTAACTGAACAGAAAACTCTGAATTTAAGTTTGTCTTGATTTCACATGAAATTTAAATGCTGGTGATGTAATTGATCACATGACCAGAGACATCAAAGTCAATGATGTGCTTAACACATTCCAGCATCAATGCTCTATAAAAAGAAATGATGAAAACATGCTAGAACGCAGTTACAAGTCATATTTGGAATTGTTTTTCATATTTTAATAAAACTTTACAGCTAGAGATATAATCAAGCCGAGGGATAACATAGAGGCTCAGATTTACTACTGAAAATACTGACCATCAACTCCTTTAACTGTAGTTATAACATGAAGAAACATGATAACACAAAAAGACAACATTTGTTCAACTTTTGCAGTTAAATTTATTTTAATTACGAAAAGATTAAAATATGCTTCTTTTCCCTGTATGTTTATGAGTACATTTGTTTGGTTTGTTTGACAGTATTCTTTTGTCTGACAGTGTTATTTGTGTTCAAGCAGATAGCTGGCAAAATTTGGAGATGAAACAAGTCCAGGTGTAGTCCAGAATCTTCAATAAAGGTTAGGGTTAGGCTCAACTGTGTACCTTTAAAGTTCTCTGTTTTTACTTTTCCTGGTGAAAAGAGCAGATTTGTACCCTGTCATAAGTCTACAGTCAGAATGCACTGTAAGAAAACATGGTACAGCACAGGTGCATGTTTGGCTAGCAAGGTACAATCAGTGTAAATGTATCTTTAAATGTACAACATGGTCCTTGAGGTCCAATTATGTCATTTAAAGTTTCACTACATTCACTTTTCCAGAAGAAAAAACTGTTTCATAATAGAACTTTTTAAAACAGTAAAATGATTGTAAAAGGGGGTCAGGGGTCAGGACAGGGTTAAAGTAAAGAATGATCACAGAATCTGGTACAATTATATTCTCTACCTAAAGGTACAGTAGACATATCCTGAGTTCCAGTGATAGAAAAGGTACTGCCTCAGTGACGGTCCAGTAACTTTTTCTCTGAGAGTGTGTATGATCACTCAAATACACATAGAAGCACACCCAAATTAAATTCATTTATTTACCCCAGTGTATTATGACCTTTTGGCAGTTGATCCAGTGCAGGAGGAGTTGGTGCTTATTTCACTGAATTTTATATTAATTGTTACATGCAATACACTAGGAACGGTGAAGTGCTTTTCTGGAAAGCCTCCAGTCCCTAACAGGCTGGCTTAATGAAACCCAGGAGGTCGGCAGTGTGTGGGAGCATGGCAGCTCATAATGCAGAATCAGTCGCTAAAAAGACGGGTGCCAATTAATCAGTTATTCTGCCATCTATTACATTTGCATTTGGCAGCATGTAAAATTAATAGTTGACTAAATCTGATTCTCTTTTCTTTCTTATTGAAAATAATGTACAGAATACAGGAGTTATGTCATGCCGTGACACTCTCTATGCTGTTGTGTAGGTTTTGAGATTGTATCGCTCTTATTTAGTGCAAATACACATCATGTCCATGCTTCCTGAATTGTATAAAACATTTGACACCTACATGAAGAAGAAGTCAACAAAAATGATGTGTGAGAGAGGAAATATGCCATTACATCACTGCGTTCATTTAATGACCACCTTATTGTCCCTCACACACAAGTGATTAGGCAGTAATCTCTCCCTCGGCAGACAACGGCTGTCATGCCAACGTCAGTGAACGAATGCACGGGCAATGAAATGTGCATTTCACACGTACACACACAGTGTGAGAGGGTGTGCTATTCCTGTTCTTAGGGATATCTGTATGTTTAATGTTTATATGTGATGGAGAGTGGAGGCTCTCTAGAGGACAGAGAGAGAGAGAGAGAGAGAGAGAGAGAGAGAGAGAGAGCGAGAGAGAGAGACTGAGGGGTCTCATTGCCTATGCATGGAGGCGTTGTAGGCAGATTAAAATAACATTGAGTAGATTGTGTAAATGAAGGGGAGAACTAAGGAAGGCCTCCAGAGTCCATTATAAATTTTAATAATACATCAAGGTAGTGTAACTGAATAACCGATCTCTTAGGGAAGAAACACGACATTTGGCTAATATTACAATATGAATTATGAAAACAAAAAGAGCTTTTAGTTAATCTTGTCTTTCTACTTTTATTCTTTAGGCCCCTCTCTCTCTCTGTCTCTCTCTCTCTCTCTCTCTCTGTCTCTCTCTGTGTGTGTGTGTGTCTCTCTCTCTCTCTCTTTCTCTCCCCCACTCACTTTTCCTGAATCCAGAACAGCATGTAAACAAATAAAAGTGGGGGAAAAACAGTTTGGCATCTCGGTAGATTAATTAATGTGCCTCCGACTTGGCATCGCGAGGTGGAAATTATGTGCATAAATAATATCACTAATTAAAAAGATGCAGATTAACATGCAAATAATGTTAATGAGGATCTGCAATTCCAGAGTGTATTCGCATAACATCAACAATTTAATGTGTTGGAAGGCTTGTGTTTGCATTACATTAATAAAATTCAAAGGGCCCCCCGCATAAAAAATTCTGTCGGAGTCTCCACTTCCACTTGTGAGTTGTAAATTCTGCGGGCAGTAACAGGCCTCTCCTTTGGCAGATGCAGGAGTTATCAGAAAAGGCGAAGCTGAAGTGGTGCCATGTGCCAGGCTGACCAGCTGTTTGGACCCGGGCAGCCACAGCAACGCTCATACAATTAAGTGTACTAGCTGGCCACAGCATGCTTTGTTTATTGTGCCTGAGGTTTTATTTATTTTGAACATTTTTGTGTTATTTTCAGGGGTGGACAACAATGGGAATAGAACAGATGTATGCAGTGTTCTCTTAGGGTGATACTAAGTCTGAGTATGTGTGCATATGTAGGTGTGTGTGTCTTGATCTCCATGTCTTCTGTGTATAAGAGAGTGAGAGAGATAAAAATAACAGGCCCATGTAATCATACTCGGTGTTAATTGTTTCATCAAACCCATGGTGACAGGGTAATTCTACGAGAAACAGTGCCGTCCCTCAAACAATTAGACAAATCCAGTGCGTACGCTCAGTGAGGGAGGCACTGCTGATCTAATGGCTTTCACAGTGGAGACCAAATGCCAAAAGTGAGTGAGCGCTTCTCCTCCTGAGGGGCGACTGTCTGTAGGATGTGGATCGTTAGCTGCAGAATAAACAGAGGCTCTTTTAGAAAAACATTGCGCGTCAGTCAGCGCTCAGTACTCAGGGGAAGCTGCATTTTAGCTCATGCTCACTGAGTGGCCATCCAGCAAAAGTCTGATATTATATCTCTGTAAAAGGCAGTGGCACTATATATACAATGACAAAAAAAATTTACAATAATAATAATAATAATAATAATAATAATAATAATAATAATAATAATAATAATGTCACTATTCATTATATAGTTTTTTTGTTTTTTATTATTATTTTTATGTAACAGAAATATTATTATTATTATTATTATTAGTATTATTATTATTATTATTATTATTATTATTATTATTGCAATGACACACATTTGATGCTGTTACACAATAATAACAATTTTATTAATGTTTATCATTTTATAATTGTATGTATTTTGAATGCATTTCACTTCACTCATCTTATATATATATATATATATATATATATATATATATATATATATATATATATATATATATATATATATATATAAATAATCATATTCTGGACTTTCAGAAAAGCTCCTGTGGTAATCCTGGAGGAATCAGCATGTGCTGAATCAGATGCAGTCTTATTATCTTTCTCTGGCGTGGAAAGCCCTACAGCCTAACACAGGCATTAAATGCGGATCTGAGATAAACACATTTATTGGTGAGCCTCAGGTATTCTGTGGCACAGATCATCCAGCAGCTGTCTACACATCTATCATGTCGCATTTGCCAACTGCTTGCTTCAGAAAGAAATCTGCATTATGTTGTTTAGAGCATAAAATATACACATGAATATGCCAGATAAGGTTCGACACAGGAAAATATGCCATTCAGTGGACAAGACAAGGTCAAGTGTTATGAAGGCGAGTATAGTTTGAGCAGTCTATGAATGTGTGTGCATGTGTGTGATGAGGGAGAAGCCTGTTAAAATATTCAGACACGGTTAATGCAACTGATAGCTTCTTGGGACATACGGTTTGTATTATGCTTGGCTTTGAGTGTGCAACAGTGTGATATTCGGAAAAAGGAGAGCCAGTGGAGAAAAAAAAAGAAACACAATGAACTCTTCAGCTGGGCACTGGAGCAGCTGGTCAATAACTTAGACAAGGGTTTGTAATATGCTTGCTCTGGGCTGTGGAGAATCCACAGACAACACATAAAATTATGACAGGAAGATGATGGATTAGGGTCATAAGTCTCAGTGCAGCCCTACAAACAAAACATCATGGTGGTGTGTTTGCCATGATACATTTAATAGACAAAAATTAACAGATGTCGATTATGTTCCATGCCTGACAAGCATTCCAAAAAAAAATTGGATCCGTGTTGTCACGATCTGTGGGTATGGCCACATCTCATTTTTGACAGGTTTTTGGGTGTTCTGTGACCTAAAAGATATTTCACAAATCAGGATTTACCTGATCTGCCATCCTACTTTATGAAGAAACCCTGCTCTGTGAAACATCTTAAAGTGGAATAGAATTTAGTCCCTATTAAGGCAAAAGAAAAACATATCCATTCAAACATCCTGGTATAAAAAGCAGACTAAACACAACCATTAGAGGGTGGCGTAATTTTTTTTACTTGTATATTTGAGTTGCATCTGTTTTTCAAAGTCCTCCTTTGCCTTTGTTAACATTTACAGAATTACCTAGAAACTGCCAGGGTTATGAAACCAGGGTAGCTAGTTTTACATGGTCTTTAAGTTTACTGAGTTATTGATGATTGCTTTTTTTCCTTAAGTGTTTGTTAAGCTACCTTTTACTAGTTAGCTAAAGTACTGTTAGTAGCATGTATGCTAGTAGCTGCCTAACATTTGCTCACATTTTCATATGTAAGGGGGCAAAACGCAAATTCACTTAACTTTACACATGGTTGTGATTTCATTTACCTGTGTGAATGTGAACTTATAAAGAAGGCAGTTTCTACTACCATGTACAAGGCTAATGCTAGCTATAATCTATGCAACTTAGCTTGAAAGCTAGCTCATATCTGGGACATTTGTTTTCACGATACAGTAAGACTCTTCTTACCTTCTAATGCTTCTTATTACTGACAGAACTGAGGCATCCTCATTCAGCATGCTCTCCGTTTCTGAGACTGAAGCTGTGCTCACCGGAGAGCAAAGCACAATCATTCAGGCTTCAGTTTCTCTTCTGAGGTGGCAGCAATGGTGATGGTGTGACTAAACTGACATGAGTAAATTGCTCTAAAATTCTAAGAGATTATTTTTTTTTAAAGCAAGGAGTATCCAGTTACTGTAATCTATATGTTTAGAGCAGGTCTTACATGCCCAAAAATAAATAAATAAAATATAATAAAATAGAAAAATTTCCACCACATGTGACCAGCAGAGGGACCCCAAATCTCCAGGGACCTCTCCATTTATGGGACAGTAAACACTCTCACTGGACACTGACCCTTTTCCAGATCCCATCTTCCACTCCGTTTTATTTCAGCAGGTCAGGTTTTAAGGTTCTGAGGGACTAGGAGATGCATATCATTTGATCAGAGATGGCACTCTTTCAAAGGTGTCAGGCTAAAAGTCTTTTCCTCTGTTTAATGTACCAATCCATTTTTGTATTTTTTTCATGTTCTTCTTATAGCCTCAGGTGAAATACACAATTAATCAAGGTCACGATGGGCTGCTGGTAAATTAGCACTCCATATAAATATAAAGTTAGCCTCTGAAGATGCCAACTACAAAGCACTCGACTCGAGTGTTGCTTAGGAGCTATTTGCATTCATGATTGTATTTTATTAGTAGGCTGCTGCTGTCAGCTCAAAAAGGAAAAAAAAGCTATTTAACCATGACACATGAATGATAGAACTGATCCATGACATGATGGAGAAGGACATGATGTGATGTGCAGCGCTCTTTTGTCACAAAGCATAAACCACAGGCCTTCAGTATCAATAATCCATGCTAGGATCAAGTTAAAAGCAATAAAACTTGCTTTTCAACATTTAACCTTTTGAAGAAGGTCTCATCACTTATTGATGGCAGCCTAAAATACTGAAGACTGCAGTTTGTCTATCACACGTCTTTGTGCGCCATACCAGCTCAGAGCTGGGTTTGCTGAAGTCATGCTCGATAGGATTTCACTCAAGGCTATTTCATGCAGCCAGCGTTAGGGGTCCTGCGGAAGAAAATGATCTTATGGCTCATTGTCCATCCTCAATAGGACTTGTAGTGATTCAGGGTGGCGAAGTGCAACAAGTGAACTCCTGTTTCATAAAACCCCAGATAGTCTTCATTTGAATTCTGAGAGAAAAAAAATCAATTACCACCGAAACCAATGCTGCCACTGAGGTCCAACTAATACAGAATTAATCGCACTCAAAAAATGGCTGGATCATTTCCGAAAACTCCGGGCGGCAGAAATTAAATCGCAATTATCATAAAATCCATCATGGTGATGCGCATTGTGCAGCGGTGTTTGGATAGGTAATGGTTTTCTAATGTGGCAATTTGCATAAGTAGCCCTGAGATGGGTTATCGTTCCTCGATCCGTACAATTACGATTCCGGCTCCATACATCAGAGCCCGGGAGCTGTGTAAAAACCACAGCGCTAATTAATAAGCCACTTACTGACTGCAGCTAGTTACGGCAGGTCCTGCCGCTGACCCCGGCGGAAGATGAGCCGTCTCAGAAGTGCCTGTGTGTAACTACAAACATAATGATGTGCCAGGAGGGAATCATTAAAAATAATTTACACAAGCCTTCATTTACAAGATCTTTTGATAGCACGCTTCCCCCCGCCGGTGTTTAGATCGGCGGTGCAGCCCACACCATTTGGGTGGGGGGGTTGGGGGGAGAGAGCAATGGAGAAGAAGAGAGACAGACAGAGAGTGAGAGAGGGAGAGAAAAGGAGAGAGAGAGAAAGAGAGAGAGAGGGGGATACCTAAGTGGTTAATTAAGAGCTGTTGGGGCACCTCCTGAAAAATCCCTCTGATGTCTTCCTGTGTCAAGTGTCTCTCTCAGGGAAGAGCCACATGAGGTGGCTGCCGCGACTGGGCTAATTACTGGGGAGTGAAGCAACAGCAGCTGAGGACGAGGGCCTTAAATGAGCCCCCGCGCAGCCCGAGTCTGGGTCCAGATAATATTTGAGCAATCATTCCCCCTCCCATTTTGGTGGCTGTTCAGGCCTATGAGCAGGAGGGGAGCGATGGGGAGCATGCTCACGGAAGAGTTAACTACCCTCAGCAAAGAATCATATCATTTTCTGACAAAAAAAGAGAAATGGGTGGTGAGAAGAAATATGTACAACAATACACAGAATTGTGAGGTAATCTTGAGTTAAAAATTTGTGGCTTTTGTTAAAATAAAAACCAGTTGAAAGAGGGTGACACAATGCATTCAGTGCAGTTGTCCAGCTATCCAGCCATATGATCCAACAGAAATACAAAACCCTGTTCTGTCCATTCAAATCTATTAAATTGTCATAATAAAAAAATGGGCAGAGTTGATGCCGAAACAAAATCAGTTTAATGCCGCCAAACCCCTCCCAAATGAGAAACATCCTCATCGTCTGATATCACAAAGAGCCAGGAGAGAAAAGTACCAAATATGTCCTCTTTAATCTGCCCAATTCCCCGCTGCTGTGTCGAAATTCGGATGGAGTGCGAATGCTGCCAAGGAGCCCGGGGCCCAACAATGGCCGTTCCAGGCAGGCCGTGGCGAGCTCTGCAGTGGTCCATGGCAGACTCGCATACTGCGGGCTTGGCTGACTCGCCGAGGCCCCCAGCAGACCCTCGGCCAGGCACTAGCCCAGAGCGGACGCTGACGGATGGGAGGGGTACACAATGGAGGCTTGTGGAGCCAGAAGTGCCTTCAGCAAAGCGGCTTTGCGCCCGGGCCTGCTCCAGCCACATCAGCAGAGACACAAGGCTGGCAGAACAATCATCTTAACAATATGGCTGATCCGCTGACCTGCCGTTGCCATGGCTTTATCTCTCCAACTATTGGGCTTGTGGAGGGGTTTTCGAATGAGCGAGTGTGTAGGGGGGGGGGGGTGGGAATACCGGAGTTCATACGTCTGTGGCTCTGTAACGGAATGCCATTCCATCAGAGGATGGATGGGGGAATTAGAGAGCAGATACGGCACCTACTGTTAATGACGGGGTCAGTAGAGTGACAGTCACTGAAAGCACAAATACACACACACACACACACACACAGTCAGACAGGGAAGGAGGCAGTGCTACTATTGTGGAGGTGTACTGTGAGTCCAGTGTCACTTTTGGTGCAGGGGTCAGTGCCGAGACAAGCACACCACTGACTCCAGCTTTCATCTTCCTCCTCTCTCTCACTTGCCACGGGTCCTGCTGCCACAGCCAATGAGCCACCAATGCCAAGAGTGCTGTCATGGCCCAACTCAGCAAGCATGGGTTTTATTGGAAGGAAAAAGACAGTGTTTGTGAGTATGTCCTGTTATGTTTCTGAACAAAATTTTCACAAATTTATATAGTTTTTTCTTTTGTATGTACTTAGACAGATATAGCTCTACATATATAATAAACTCAAAAAACAATATATTTAATTAATAAAAAGCAATATATGTCCAAACCTATACAGTATTCTCCTCTTCTAAATAGAAACTTTCAGCTACATTAACATGCACCCTTTGCTGATACAGGTATTTAATTGCATACATACAGTTTGCATAATCTTAATAAAAAAGCATTGCTAATAGAATATCTGGATAAGTCGACAATGAGCCAAGGTCACAATGCCCAGAGCCAACTGGACATGTATAAAACTCCCCTAGCACTGGGCTATGAAGTAGTGTAACTATTGTTCTCATGACTCATTGAGCTCCATCCAGTGCCTCTGGGAAGAACTGGAGTGAAGTTTTTGATCAAGAACTTATCATCTATCATCAGTACCTGACCACACTAAAGCTCTTGTGGTTGAATGCAATCAAGTCCTCACAGCAATGTTTCAATATCCATTATAAAGCCTTTTCGAACTGAAGCTGTTACTACAGAAAATAATTGTGAATGAGTCTAAAACTCTCTATATAATGTATTTATTAAATAAGACAATAACTTAATTATGTGTATAAATACATAAAAGTGGTAAAATATTTCTACAATGATCATGTAGCTTTTAAAGGCAGTAGTCTTCATTTAAGAAAATACGGTCTATGCATATAAAGCACCCTGCACAATCACTGGCATCTCTTGTAAAGATGAGTAAAAGAGGTTACTCATGAATTCACTTTTTGGCAAATTACCGCAACTTTCAATTAAGTACATTTATTTGGACAGAAAACTCTAATCAAGAATAAATGTGTTCTTTTTCCTGTGTTTAAGATAATTTGGCCATTGTGTCACATTTATACACCCCAGTGAAACAGAAAGTCATGGATTATGGCTTGAAAGTTCTTTACTCTTTTGAACTAAAAGTCAACTTAAAAACACAAAATATAAATTGAAAAAATGCTTTTGTTTCTAAGAATTTGTAATGTAATCATCTAGTTAAATGTAATAGTTTTATTCAGCTTTTCAGTATTATGTGTGCTGATAATTGGATAATTTAATACATAAGCAGCTGGGCTTTATTTTGTATGTTTATTTTTGCTCAGTCATTGAGATGTGCATTTTATGTACCGACATTGCATTTGAATGAAGTTTTGAGATACATTTGTCCTATTTATTTCATAGTGAGTGAATGATCGGAATGAACTCTTGACCTCCTGAGAATGTCTCAGGTCAGAGTAGTATGTGTAGTGTGTGTAGTGTGTAGTAGGCTACAGAAAATCTTATGATGCTGTGAAGGACACTATGGTCAGGAAACACATCTGCTCTCTCTCTCTCTCTCTCTCTCTCTCTCTCTCACACACACACACACACACACACACATACACACACACAAACACACACTTGCCCTCACAATGTACTCATTGTTTAGCTGAGCAAATACCCCACCATTTATAAAAAGAGGGAATAGCAGATGCATTACTGAAGATCATGAGCATTCGGCTTTCTCACATTACTGCGTTTCACTTTATTACTTTTTGATCTATCATGATTTCTCAATTATGTAAACTAAATTATTCTGAGCCTCACATGGAAAATGATGCCCATTTTTTAGTTATTCAAAAACCTGATTTTTGCCAGAGAGCCCAAGTTCAGCTATAAAATGTTATTCCAAAACCAGACTTTATAACTCCAAAGCACTACATTTAACTAGTTTTCTAAAAGGTGATCTTATAATAACTAAAGTCAGACTGTAGGCTTTTTCTAAGGCCCCAAATACTGAGCCTAGCATTGCTAATTTGGCATTTGCATTCAACTCAGGTTTTATTAATGAGATGAAAATAAAGGATTTCACTTTTTAATACCACATTTTTATGCCTGCCACGCTCTGTGAATCGTAGAGAATAAACAGTGGTATCAATGCTTGGCCAGAAAGTAACGCCACAGCGGCTGCCATGAAATTTGTTTATCTAGCCACAGAATGCTATTCAGCTGGGGATACAGCACAATGATGCTAGAACTGTTGGGTTCGCAATTAAGTCCGTCTTCAGATGCTTCCCAGGCAATTCATTAACTCCACTCACTCCTGCCTAATGTGTTAATAAAACCACCTCATAATTACACAGCAACTTAACACATTAAAGACCTTCAACTTTTCTTTTTTTATTGGCCTTTCCAACATCCTGGAGAACTTTGTTGGCCATTATGGTACAATTATGCTTTTCTCATTAGCAACTTGCTGATGTGAAATCTTCATTTGCCGCACTGTTGAGAGTCATTAGGAACAATGCTTTTTAAACACATGTTCCTGTGCTGGTAGCAAGTGTGGTTGTGAGATATGGGGGTTTGTTTGGGCTGTTTCTTCTTGAAGGCTGAAGGCCTCACAGCTTAACAGAACAGTTATGAACCAACCAGTCAAAACTTTGTATTCTGGATACAGGAAGTCTTTGAGGAGGTTCATATGTCTAAACAAAGGAGATATGTTCTACAATTTGTAAAACTTAGAAGATATGGTGAACTTAGTGGCTAAATGTGAGGTCCACTTACAGGTCTTCTGCAACACTCTCAGCACAGTAACAGATTCTTCATTGATTTGGAGAACCATTTCAAATGGTTCTTTCACTTTTCAAGGATAATATAAATCCATTGTCTTTGCCATGAAAACACTTGAAGAACCATCTCATTTAAAGAACCATGTTATATGTACAGAGTGGTTCACCAATCTCTTGAAGTCAAATAAATTGATCTCTGCTGTAGGGATGGCTACAGTTCCTAACTTCAGAAGTCACAGTTTGAATTGTAGTTATGAAGGGTTCATTTATAAAGCTGAGAAGAATATGCATGCTTGTAAATATGTTTTTGTTGTTGCTGTTATAGTTAATCTTGGAACTGTGCTTGCTGCATTACATTCAATTATGTAACATCAACATAGAGATTAGTATTTGGAGAAGATTTGGGCTATTTGGAAAGAAATGGGCAGTTTGTACAGTTTGTACATTTCCTGGAAATCTGAGGAACTCACACATGTTCATAAATCACTACAAATGATTATGTTTCAAGAGCAGGAGGTGCAAACCATCCTCACCATATCATTTAGAAATATAGCACAAGCCAATTTTTCAGAGTGGGTTGGGTAACAGTTGAGCTCACGTTATTCCCTTTGGTTGGTAACTGAACTGATATTTGAAAGCTTAGATTTTCACAGCCAGCCTAAATGATTAATTGTTCAGGAATTGCACTTTAAAGATTTTCGAAAAACGCACACTCTGGCAACGGCTGTCCCAGAGGAAGGCAGTAAACTAACACCATGCAGGGATAGATTTAAAAAAGCACATTCCACAAAATATACTAAATTAAATATCACGGGGGTATGTGAGATACTCAACAGCTCCTTTGCTCCAAACCACAGTGGATCTGTAGAATCACTGGCTTATTATGTTTAATGCATTAAGTAATTCACAAATCAGTATACTCACTGCAACATAGCAGTGTCTTTATTATGATAACTTTCACTGCACAGTTGTATTATGTTACAATTAATGGTGAATCTTTTTTTTTTCAGAAATTGTGTCTAAAATTAATGCTATTACATCCATGTTCATTATGCTAGTACAACATTTAAAAAAGCTTACTTGTTAGACTGCCTGGATCACCTGAACGGTAAATATAAAAAAACAAGATATACCAGTGGAGACAATACTTATGTAGATAAAATATAAACACAGATTCAATATTAGTACAAATGCAATTGGCCAAGATGCAATTAAGCCAAATTATTGACTTCACAGCATTTGGAAAGGGTTTGTTTTCCCATTGAAAATAAAATATAGCAATGCGGCTGTAATACCTCTCCAGAAAACCAGTCTAATGTGAATGTAGACACATTATTATAGACATGATGAAAATGTAGACAGTTTTAGTATACAAACCGGATTCAAAAAAAGTTGGGACACTAAACAAATTGTGAATAAAAACTGAATGCAATGATGTGGAGATGCCAACATCTAATATTTTA
>BRDA01045743.1:1506-13593 GCA_036984385.1 Crenuchus spilurus
ATCAAAATGTCTGATACTGATTATGTAAAGCTGCTTTGTGACAATGTCCATTGTAAAAAGCGCTATATAAATAAATTTTGATTGATTGATTGACTCACATGGGGGACCCATCCTCCTCTGGTCTGCTAATTCTAAGTGTGTGATGAATCATAATCATATGATCTTGTTGTAATGTTCAGGTGAACTGGGGGACAGGACAGGGACAGGAATGATGATGATAATGGGTGCAATGATAAAGGCCAGAAAGTCTATTTGAACTCCAATGTGGGCAGTAGAGTAGGGAATCTGGAGCAGGCCACAGTAGCTGGTCGTTGGTGGGCATCTGATCCAGGGAAGCATCATGGAGAGAATAGTAATCAGCCATTTCTGTAATTGTAGAACTACAAAGTGCAGCTGTATGATCAGTGGAGCTGATAAAATAAAAAATGTGTTTAATGTTATGGTTGTATGTTGTAGCACTCAGCTTCATGTGTCTCTGGGTATAACTCAGTGTAGTTGTGCTTGCAGCCATCATGTTTTTATAAAAGCACGTTTTTCAGCTTCATCAGCAGTGTACAGCAAACAAGCATCTAATATTTTACCTTAGTCAGTGGAAGATTGTTTGGAAGTGAGATTCCTTCCTGATTCAAAAGCTTCTGCTCCTCCTCAGTCAGATTCAGGTCTGGGTAAAGCTGAACAATACAAAAAGAGTTTTGCCAAACATACAGTGCCACAACAAACAAAAAAAACAACTGAAGAAAAATACTTCACAAAGTGACATTTTAAGCCTTTCTTCTCTTAATGTTTATCAGTTTGGCTTTTAGATTTTCATGAAAATCAGAAATCCAGAATCTCAAATTAAAATATTTAATTTCAAGCTTGACTAAATTACTATTAAAACAGTATCAACATTAAAACAAGAAAAGCCTTGAAATATGCCACTTTATGTGTAATGAATATAAAATATATGAGACGGTTTACCTTTAAATTATGAACAAAATTTACTTTTTGGACAATATTCTCATTTCTGGAGATGCAGTAATATTTCATTATTACACGAGTCAAAGTCTGACTTGATCTTCCTTCGTATTATTCAGATATTAATCTGAAGATGTATTATTCAGTAATTACTATGAAAATAATATGCACAATACACAGTTGAGAATTGAAGGGTGTATCTGTATATGCACATGTATTTGAAAATGTAAAAAAAAAAAAAAAAGGACTGACCAGGTCTTCTGGCTCCGTATCATGCATGTTCTGTTCTGGATGATTTTGTTCCACTTTTACAGCTGAAACCAGGGGCAGCTCGCTCACAACACATGACTCTGACATAAACACCTGAGAGCTCCACTCATCTAACACAAAGCAGAATCATGTTTCTGAATTTCACTTCCAGTTATTACTGTTCGGATCAAATGTATATCATAGAGAATGATTCAGGCCCAGATTCCTGCAATACATTTACATTTTCTTTCTTTCTTTTTTGCCAATTTTCTCCTTTTCCCAATGTGGTAGTCACCAATTAACCCAACCCATTAGTGGCTCTCCCCATCACTTTGCATTGTCCCTGACTCTAGGAGGGTGAAGACATGCACATGCCTCCTCTTTTGCATGCAATACAGCCACCACCTCTTTTTGAACTACCACTTGATACACTGTCCCTGGGGAACCAACATGCTCGGAGGAAAGTGCAGGGTCTCTAGTTTCAAATGGAACAATCAGTAGACGCCCGAGCCAGTGGACGTTGCAATGTGCGAGTGATAGGGAGAGAGAGAGCGCCATCTACCCGCCCAGAGAGAGAACTGCCAATTATGCTCTCTTGGGCCCCGGCTGTTGATGGCAAACAGCATGACCGGGATTCAAACTCACAATCCTCTGGTCATAGTCCACTGAGCCACTCGGAGCCCCATACATTTACATTTTCAGCATGTGGGCTATGGCTCCCTATTGAGTCATGATGGTAGTGCTAGATTTCTTTTAATGTGTGCAAAACTTTTTTTTTATAACATACTGATATTAAACCAATTCCTATTTTAAATCTGAGGAATATTTTGATCATCATTTCATACAAATATAAATTAAGTTTCTTGTTGATGGCCATCATAACATGAAAACCATAAAACAACAACAGATGTGCTGTGCTTTTCTCATTCATACCAGCACACACACTAACACACCATAACCATGTGCTGAGAATGATCAGAGTGATGTTAAATGTTCATTTATCCATTTCATTGGTCTTTTGTATTTATTACCCATTGTGTTCTGTATGTAAAACTATAGTTATTCTATTTAAAAATATTCTGAGTTTTTAAGAACTTCTGATGGTCTTACATAGATTTTAAAAAGCAAAAGACATTAGAAAAATTTTGACTGTAAGCATGTCCATTGTTATAAATTAGAGTACATCATACAGCAGAAGAAACCACTTAAGCAAATGTAAAAGGCATTAGTTAAGCAGGAAATTCTGTATATTTGTTTTTCTTCCATCTGATTATTTTAAGGTATTAGAGAAACAGGGACACACCAAGCTCAATAGAGATGACATCCACTTTCTGCTGCTCCTGTAAGCCGGCTCCCAAACCACTGATGTCATAGACCACCTGGTACACAGTGGGTGCGGCTTGGTTGTGGGAGGAGTCCATCAGCACAGTCGGTCCATCAGAGTTGCGGTCATCTGACATACCGCTATCGCTCTCAGACAGTGACTGGCGCAGAGGATCTGAGATGTAAACCTCATTTGGGTTTATGGCCTGGAGCACATCCTCAGACTCACTGTCATTAAGGCTCTGCCAGAAGTCAGAGAAAATAAATCCATTAGAATGAATAAGAAAAACAATATTATATTTATACACACACACACACTATATTATACACACACACACACACACACACATATATACATACACATATACATACATACACACAGTGAGGAAAATAAGTATTTGACACTGTGAATTTGCAAGTTCTCCCACTTAGAAATCATGGAGGGGTCCACTGTGAGAGACATAATCTAAAAGAAAAATTCCGGAAATCACAATGTATGATTTTTTAATCATTTATTTGTGTTTTTTGAGGTAAAAATTCTTAGCCAGATGTTTAGCTGCCACTGCCCCTCACAGGTTTAGGGATAAATTATCTTATTTAGAATTTTTTAAAGCAAAGTTTTTCCCTCTAGCATTTACATTTTGACTAAAGTATGAAACCTCATAAAGGATCAGATTTCACCTTAAAAATATGTTTGTTTGTGAAACGTTAATTTGTGTTCATAATTTAAATTCAAAAGATAAACTCATTTCATTTTGATTACATGTAAAGTGACATTTGTAGTTGTTTTTGCTTTAATGTTGAATAGTAAATTCTCAAACTAGAAATGAAATATTCTAGTAAGTTGAGATGCATGAAATATTTTAAAAATGCTTGAAATATCACTTTACAAGTAATGAATATAAATGGGACAGTTCTACTTTCCGTATTAAATTATGAACAAAGATTTTTTATATGACACAGTATTATTTATACTTACATGAAGGTGGTCCAAAATGTTTGACTTCCAAAAAATAAAACTCTCACCCTCTTATTTTACTCTAGTACTGGAAATATCAATGTGGTGAAACATTTTTCAAAATGACTTAATATTTAGGGTATTTAGGCTCAATTCAAGCAAAGTTTTTCATATAAGTGATTATTAGCAGTTTATACAGACATCATAAACAAAAACCAACAACAAACCATTTTATTACCAACTAAACTGTTGAGTAGAGCTGCGATGCTCACTATGACTGACTGAGTATGTGACTCATCAAAAGCATCACAAACACTTGGTCTGTAATTCAACATCTGTGATGTAATGAATATTTAATAGTAAAGCATAAAAACAGAAAAAGTCAGTAAATGCTGAGGTTACAGTAAGTAAACAACACAAACTAAGCAGCACTGTTTACAGTCACTGACCTTCTGTTAGTAAAAGTTACATTTACAATAACTGATTGGGCAGTGACCCCAAATATCAACTTCTTAATAAAAAATGACATTTTTACTTTTCCATAGTAGTAGCATCAAATGGGTTGGAGAAAAGACATTTTTTAAATTAATTTCTTGCATATCCTGGACCACCCTAATAAACAAACTTAGTTTAAAAGTGTACTAGAAACTACATACAGCAAGTAGTTTAAACACCTGATATGTCAGCAGTGATGAATATGATCACAACAAAGAGATGTGTGGTACTAGGGAGTGTCACATATATGTGCAATATTGTTTTGCTGAGAATAGACTTTGCTGGTTTTCAACTCTTAGTTTCTTTCAGTTTCCTATTTCTACACACTGTTCTAGACACACAAAGCACATTGATATTTGGGACAGACATTACAGTTTCACCAAAATCCAAGCCCGGTGACGTATTTGCGAGTGTTTGTTCACTTTTCAATGGTACTCGTAAGTAAGAAAACATATTATTTCAAAATGTACCCGTAATAATTTAAGTCTTATACATACTTGTACGATTTAGTTTGTGCTTGTGTGATTTTTTTTATAGTGATCTTACTCCATAGTTAATGCGACTTCTGCTCCTGAATCTCTGCAAACAGCATCTGCAAATCAGGGCCGTAGGACGTCACTTTCATCATATACTGGCTTTCGGCGAGTCTGACGCCGAAAAGAACAGTCTTGAAGTGAACACGTCAGTACATTTTTGGCCCTTTTCCTCACACGCACTTGTGACACAGTCATATTCTTCCATGTCCATTCTACTCCTTTCTTTAATATTAACACTATCAAGATTCAAGATTTACTTTATTGTCATTTTACTGCATCCCGAAGTGTTCAGTGTTTTCTTTTCTGTGGAAATCGGTCCAAATGGCTCTTTGAGTGTTAAAGGTTGCCGACCCCTGGACTACACCATTAAAAAAGCTGCAATGGTAAGCGATAGAATCGCATCAATTATAAAGTTATCAGCCGAGGCTAGTATTGTGTATCATTATACTCCTAACAGTAACAGAAGGATTCATAGCATAGTCAGTGGTTTTAATAAAAAGAACCTTACAAAATAAGTAACATTTCTGAGGTTTAAAAGTGCAACAAACTAATTATAGGCTACCTAAGAGGTTAGAGTTATTTGCCCCAAACTAATACTGTACAGTAGACTGTACAGTAAAAAACAAACAAAAATAAAGAAAGTGAGAGTTTAAATACCATTAAAGTAAGTTTAACATGATTCAGGTATTTGTGTTACTCACACTGTGGGGCTGAAGGATCCACTCCTCTGTGCCAGTGTACATAGACTGTGGGCAGGACTCGGCCAGAATGAGTCCAGCCTCAAGCTGACTGCCCTCCTCACGGTGTCTGAAAAACAGACTGGCCTCTTCACTTTCCTGTAATACACAAAAGAGACACATACAGGGCCAATTTATCACTGACTGCAGTTCAGATGTGTGACCATTCTCCTCAGCTATGATTACAACTGATAGACTTATCTAGTAAAACAGACTTATGCAAGTTTAAGATGAGTCTACAGGAGTGCACAACAACTAGTCTTCAGTCTAATAGAAAAATGATATGTTAGAGAGAAAGAAAAAGAGAAAGAAAGAAAGAAAAAAGAGAAAGAAAGAAACAAAAAGAAACAAAGAGAAAAAAGAGAGAAGCAAAGACAAAGAGAGAATGAAAGACAAACAAAGAGAAAGAGAGAGAAACAAAGAGAGGGAGAATTTGTTTGGGCTGTAGAACCTCCTCAGATCTAGCTTTGAGAAGAGAAGATTCCTCAGAGAATGGAGTTCTGTATAATGTTTCTCTTCCTTTGATTGTGTTTTATTTATGCTAAGAAATTATAGCACAGAAAAGAGAAATACTAATTTATTTTCTGCTCTGGAATCTTTGAAAGGTAATCACAACAACCATAATAAAATATCAGTTGATTGACAACCTGTGACAGAGAAGCTACTACAACTACAGCCAATAACATTTTTAAAAACACACAATTACTGACACAACCAAGATGGCTGCTTTTCAGATTACTTCTCAAGTTTTTTTTGCACACAAACACACAAAAATTTCTAAATGTGTAATAAGCTGGCTATAAGTGGCATAACAGTGTCGGTGGTGTCCCATTATATACAATTAATGGGCTTGGTAGTGGAAACTCCAGTCTTGTGATGAGACACCTCAGAAGTGACTATAAAAATTATGCAGAAATTATACAGCATATTTATATTCAGGATATTTTACATGAGTATCTAACAGTAGCCATTTAATTTTTTGATTGCAAATCTTTTAGTCAAAATGTTTGAACTTGTTAATTATGAGAAGTGTTCTCCTTGTAATGTGTCCAAAATAAGAGAGATTAGTGATCTAGTTCGACTTCTGGTGTTTGTTTTCTTTGCTGTCAAAAACATTCTCCAAAATACAAAGTTGAAAGACAGCAACATTATTAGTAATATAGTAGTTACTGAATAATAAGTGTTAAGCTTAAGCTCGCTCATGCAAGCTCAGAGAACAAATGAAAGTTTCAGAGATGGACATTAATGTTTAGAACAGGACCAACAGTGTGCCTACAAGTGGTTGATGCAAAGCTCAGTCCAATATTATCCACACGTTAGTATTAAAACTGATCTACTTTTTCTGTTCTATGTTTCTGTCTCCTCCATATTGAAACATGAGATAAAAGGTTCGACCACTGTTTGTTACAGTGAAATGCTCACTGAAGAGCTGAAAACTAAAACAGAGGACTGCTCTCTCAGGGTCTTATAGTGTTGCAGGTGCAACAATGCACATCTGGGCCTGGCCTGGTGTTTAGGGATCTGGTCTTGTGACTAGAAGGTTTCCAGTTCGATCCCCGGGCAAGTCCTGACTGAAGTGCCCTTGAACAAGGCACCTAACACCCAACTGCTCCCCAGGTGCAGTGGATTGGGCTGCCCATAGCGTTTGGCACAGTGTGTTCACTAGTGTGTTTCACTGCACAGATGGGTTAAATGTGGAGATCAAATTCTGTTGTGTGCAATCACATTAGCAAAACATTGAATCTAATCTATTCTAATATGTACTGTACTGCTGACACTCTCCCTGAAAGAAGCCATAAGAGAATGAGATTCATGTCTGATGAAGACAGCTGTGCATTTGTGGCTCACAGCTCAGTCAAAATCATTTAAAGCTTGTTGCTACATGGACAAAGTGATTTTCAAAGCAGGGAGATTGTGTGGGGAAATAATGTCCTTTCTGAACACTGATTAAAAGAAATTCTACAGGCAGAGTGAGGATCACCCTCATACACAGTGGTTTCCTTGTTTGCTCCGAGTGCCTCTATTATCAGCACCATGAGCTCAGAGAAAAGGTTTCTAACTGAAATACTTTGCTGAAACCGAGCTGAAGGTTTAGGAAGAGCTTTATCTCTCTAAAAAGTTTCACCTCCCTGAAGACACATGAGCTTCAACTGCTGTCAAAATACCCCCTATACACAATATAGCTATGCAGAGCTCTACTTTTACTGAAGATAAGCCTTCAATTTAGCATCAAATGTGTTCACAACCAGCAGTAAACAAAGACTCGGGTATCCATCTGAAATCTGAAGTAAAAACAAAAGCTCTTAAACCATTAATGTACTTGAAAGTGTCCATGTGTGTGTCCTCATATTACTCACAGGTTCATTGGGCCCAAGAGATCCAGATTCAACGCCCGTTTCCTTCATTGTTTCTGCTAAACTTCACAACCAGAAACAGTGAAACGTTTGTGAGACAGCAGGGAGAAGCCACATCCGTGTTGTGCAGGACTACAGATAGTGCTGATTAAACCACACAGACTAACACATTCCATAAAATCAACCCTCACCTGCACTGCTGTGGTAAACCTGCTTAGGTACATCCGCCTTTTTACAGATCTTATAACCTGCACAGCGCAATCTTTACATGATAAGTGCTGATTGGTCTAAATGGGAAAGCACTGGCCAATGATGCAGGTCGGTGCTATACAGTTGCGACCACGTGACCATAAATCAGAGTTGCCAGGTTCACATTATTCATGCCTCATTAGGCTACTTTGAATAGTTAAATGTCCGAGGTCCTTAACGTAACAAAAAAGGCTCTTACAGTGACAGAAGAAAATTAATAAATAGTGTTGGACATTTCTTAAACAGACTTTCTAATGATAGAATATGTAGTGGAATGGGATCTGAAAAATATAGATTAGAGAAGAAGGAAAAGTAGATGCAATGTTTTAATGTTAAAATTTTAATGTTAGCTTACATTTATATAAGTCTTACATTTATATTGTCTCACATTAAATTGAACAACAACATCAACAATAATATACACACATACAAAATACTTCAAAATATAAAATGAAAAAGAGGATTAAAAGAAGGTTTAAGAATAGTGCCTAGGTATTTTTATACAGCAGTGACATGCAAGGTTGGGCTATTTTACGCTTGAGTGAGGAGGGTTTCTGGTAAACATTGGGATGGAGAGTTTTCCGGGACCTGGCAATCCTGTCACAGACTCTTTTATTCTAATGAACTGTGGATATCACGTTTACAAATGACAGTTAATGTAAAATGTTGGCATAATGTCTAGTATGCACTCTGTGAGCCTTTACTGTACTTTAATAAACCCCCTGACTGGATTTAAACCATGTGACAAAGCTACAGATCCAGTTATTCAAAAAAGTTTAAAACCATCAGAGTTAATTAAAACACACACACACCAGAAGAGTTAATTAAAGTTTTACAAAACGGCGGTCAGCATAAAATATTATAAAACTCATCAATGTCCAATTACTAACTGAATTTATTATTTTAATCATTCATATTAAAGTATTCTTAACACTGTTGTGAGGCAGCATGAGAAAATCAGCTGTGATGTTTTCAGCACAAGTCTGTAAACAAGGAACGGCCCACATCGTCTGTTTCACTGCCTTCTTCATTTCCTCATTTTCCAATACTTCTATCTCCCTATCGTTAACTTCAGCATGTCTTTTTTTCATTCTCTTCAGTTCTGTCCATTTCTTTTTACACCATTCATCTACTGTTAAATCAATACTGAGCTTAAACATTTTAAATTTCAATGTGCTGCATATTAGTGTGTAAAGTCGTTAAACTCGTAGGGCATTAATACATAATTCATATATTGTGATGAGGTCGGAGTCGCCGTATATTGTGGATTTTACAATGGCTTCGAACACGGCCCAGCCAATCAGATTTTAAGGACCGGAACTATCCGTTTGACATGACCACAGTCCACTAATCGTATCTGTAAAATTGCCTGCTGAGTAAAAATTAAAGCGTTTAAACAAAGAACCTGAATATTAATAAAATGCAGTCTATAGCAATGGTATTGTAGCAATGCGATTAGCATTTATTCAATTTTGTAAACCTGTTCAAAGCGTATATTACCTCAGTTAAAGCAAAAACATTTTTTCTCTCTTTATTGATTTGTGTAGTGCTGTATTCTGTATTAAACTATTATCGGAATGTAATAACTGCTAGTTCTGCTTCATTGGGCTAAATTATTACCAACATTATAAATGTAAGTTATCAGTGGTACGTAAGACTGTGAACGTCTAATGTCTTTTTTAATGTGGAATGTTTAATATGGTGTTAGCTTGTAGGCAGGTTATTCCTGGTACGTTTGTCAGCAGGTTTGCTTACTGCTACTCCTACATCTCAAATCTGATCGTTTTCCAGAAGGCTGCGTGTCCTGATGTTGCAGAAAATCTAGTGGACTTCATAGCCAAGTCAGTACAGTCACTTTCCAATTTTCCCTTCTAGAAACTCACTACATAGGCAACTAGTGCTAGACTATACACATCCGTATGGAGACGCCCCCAGGCCCCGCCCACCTCTTCCCGGAGCCGTTGAGTCACTTTCCCGTTACAGGAACAAAAGTAGAAACTTGGCTCAAGAAAATCACCCACCATCACAAGTTTGGAGCTCAGCGCCACTAAGGTAGCGATATAATGCTGAAATAGTCGTGAGGATGATGTTTTGTACTTGTTGGTAGTCTGCGCGTAGCATTAGCTAACAACAGAAGCTGACATGAGAGAAACTTTTGTTTGTTGTTAAGAGTTGTAAACGTACCTGTAGTACAAACAAGTCTGAAACATAACCGCGTGAGGAAATGTACAGTATCTGTTGTTGTTTCATTGTTATTTGTTAATTTCTGCCGTCTGAAACGTTTCAGTATCTATAATGAGCTTCTGTAACTAAACCTTTCATAAAGATGAGTTAGACCAGTGATCGTACTGTAGGTTTTATTATGTCTTGTTGGTTTTCCATTGTACGAGGTCTCAACCCAGGAGCTGGATTGTGGACCATATGTGACCTGCAGTGTCCAACAGAGGAGCAATGGACTCGGCACCGGTGCCACCTGCGGGCATACCTGGCTTGGACTTGGAGCTGGGTTCTGTCTTCCTGCTCTTCTCCTCAACTTTGTTGTGTGGATTAGCTCCAATCTGGGTGCTGAGAGGTACAGGGAGATGTGGCATATATTCAGGTACACACACACACACACACACACACACACAAATATACACAACATCATATCAGAATGTTTTGACCATCGACCTAACAGTGGGAATAACCACCCTTGGTTTGGAGTGTTCACTCAGTGGTGATCTCTGACATTTTCATCACTGTGACTTGTTCATTATAGAGATTGCTCTGTACCTCTCCTTGGAGTCACTTTTCCCTTCTGGCATCAATGGTCCATCAGGCACCGCTGTTAGGAGGTACTCAGAAGTTCAATCTTCACTCCAGAACATCCCACAAAGTTAGCAGTTTCTGACATGCTGCTACCTTCACCTGATACCCTCTTTTCATGCCCTCTTGCCAATGATGATTGTTTTGCACTTTAATACAACTGACTGGTGTGCTTGCTTATTTATACATATAGTAAATCCATTCACGTGGCATCTGTGACCTGAACATTACAACAAGATCATATGATTATGATTTATCACACACTTAGAATTAGCAGACCAGAGGAGGATGGGTCCCCAATGTGAGTCTGATTCCTCCCAAGGTTTCTTCCTCCAGCTCTGAGGGAGTTTTTCCTTGCCACAGTCACTGTTGGCTTGCTCACCGGGGATTAGGGATAAATGATTTGATGTCTGCTATTACTAACCTTGTAAAGCTGCTTTGTGACATCAGTTGTAAAAAGTGCTTTATAAATAAATTTGATTGATTGATTGTGACATCCTGAGCGGAGTTCATTTCAAACTGAAACGAAACAGGTCATAATATTCTGACATGACTGTATATATATATATATATACACACACACACTCCTGATCAAAATTTTAAGACCAGTTAAAAAATTGCAAGAATTTGCATTTTGCACTATTGGAACTTAAGAAGGTTCTAAGTAGAGCTCCACAATGCTAAAAGAAGAAATGGGTGCAAGAGACAAAAACTTTTGAGCAGGGAATTTATTGAAAACAACAATTTAACTGAAATACGATGTTCATCAGCTGATCAAAAGTTTAAGACCATAGCTCAAAAAAACCTGAAAACACCCTCAAAACAGAAATCAAAGTGTCAAAAAAGGACTCAGTAATGAGTAGCTCCACCAGTCTTGCTGATCACTTCAAACAATCAATGCAAGTGTTTCCAGGAGGCTAGTGGGAACGTTGCTCCAAGTGTTGAAGATGGCTTCACGAAGGGCATCCACTTTCTGGAACTGATGTTCATTTTTGTAAACTTCCCTTGCCATCCATCCCCAACTGTTCTCAATCAGATTTAGATCAGGGGAACACGCAGGATGGTCCAAAAGAGTGATGTTATTCTCCTGGAAGAAGTCCTTTGTTAGGCAGGCTTTGTGAACTGCAGCATTGTCCTGTTGAAAAACCCAGTCATTACCACACAGACGAGGGCCCTCAGTCATGAGGGATGCCCGCTGTAACATCTCCATATAGCCAGCTGATGTTTGACGCCCCTGCACAACCTGAAGCTCCATTGTTCCATTGAAGGAAAAAGCACCCCAAATCATGATGGCGCCCCCTCACTGTACCGTGTAGAAAACAGCTCAGGTCTCCTCGTCATACCAGCATAAATGCACTGCTCTTGCTGGTGAGGTTTATACCAGTTTTGAATCACTTATTTTTAGGATTGACTCTGAGATCTCA
>BRDA01045752.1:3150-15566 GCA_036984385.1 Crenuchus spilurus
GGACATCAAGAACGTGACCTCGTTCAGAGGAAAGAACCCGTCACCCTACTTTTCACTAACACAGGTAAGAAGACCGGTTTAAGACCAAAGGGTTTGAAGGTATGTCTGGAGTACCTCGAATAAGTTACACCAGAGAGGTGGTTTGGACTCGTCAAGTTGACGATACAGTAGACATGGCCTACGGAAAGCACATCGGTCAAGATTGTATCGTGCGAACTAAAGAAGGAAGTCACCACCACCAAGTAAAAGAACTTGTAGTTAGACTTACAATAGAAGACGTGGTGACATATCAAGGAGTGTCATCAAAAAGGTAGCAACTGTGTGGAAGAAACCAAGGTGTTCAAAGTAGGGTAAACCAGAATTTGGCCAGAAGAATGGACACAATCACTTTTCATCCCACTGCCCAAGAAAGGAGACTTGCTCCAGTGCAAGAACTACAGGACCATTATTTTATTATTTAGAGTAAATTCTATATTTTTCTGGCAATCGATTGCGTTCCCTGATTGCAAACTTACTCTGTACTCCATTACTTTTCCCCGAGGAGATCAGGGCAGTATTTTAAGGTAGCAGTTTTTTTTACCGTAGTATGTTATGCTAAGCAACATTTTTTATTTATTCCTGGTAAAAACAATACAAATGCACTTGTTTGAATAAATGTGTTTGAGGACTACACTTCATCTCTTTCTGTTGCATTTGGAGGATACTGGATGCTGGAAGTATTTGTACTTCGTTACTTGACACCGCTGGATATAATCACACTAATACACTCAAGGGTCATGCTACACCATGTGTCACGATTTCATGTCATGTTCTTCTGTCTGTATATGTTGCTTTAAGTCTCCATCCTCATCCTGTCCCATTACGCCCCACCCCTCAGTGTTTACATCTGTTTCTCATTGTTAAGTTAATTGGGTTTGTTAAAGTCTGTTTGCCATTCATTTTTGTATCTGTTCTAAGTACTTGTGTTTACTTTATTAAACATTTTTCAACTGCTTTGCAAGTGTGTCCGACTGCCTGTCTTCTAGCTGCTCCAACATCACACCATGAGATACTGGCACTGATGTACTTATTTACAACTGCAGCACACAAGTGATAATATCTCATGTTATAGCACCACCTCTTGTGTATTATTGCTTAATTAAATAGGACATTTTGTTAAATAATTCAGTATTATATTGATCATTTACCATTATAGCAATAAGCAAAAGTTTGTAGCCATCATAACCTCACCAGAAAATTTCCACTGCATTACATAGTTGCCACCAAATTATTTATAGCAGGTACTGAATAATAGATCTTAAGATTAATGGTTGAATAATAAAGCTGCAGTTTAAGGGCTTAGACTCTGACCACACAAGCAGAAATCTGCCAAAGTACACAAGATGCCATAAAAAGTACAACATGGGACACAATACCACAGCAGGGAGCTAATTCACTTCACTGTGATGACTTTGGCTCAAAAAGCTTTCAGAAGGGAATGTCTCAGGAGATGTTAGGTTTAATTACTGGCAGTGCACTGCTTGAATGTGAATGATGGGTGTGTGTCATTATGTTTGGAATGTACTTGGAATGCTATGCAAGGTTTTAACATGAAAGACCATGGAGCATGCTTATGATACAATACAGGCTCTGTTGTAATTTATATTATTTTGCATTCATAAATGATTGAAGTGGAGAAATCATGTTATATCATGTTTTGAGTTTTGTCATTTTCACAACTATACAGATATAAATGCATATATATATATATATATATATATAATTATATATATATATAGTATATGTGAAGTATGTTGGCTCTGTTTATGTTGTGTCTGGAAGCCATGGTGCTACAGGGGACTGGGCACAAAGCAGGAAGTGCAGGTCCAGATGTTTGCAGCAGACAGGGCATGGAAGTATCTACATGAGCTCAGAAGTTGTGTATAGACTGACTGTATCTGTGTCTATTAGCATTCATGTGTTACATTAGTGAAAGTGAAATAATCCAGCCACTTCCTTGACAGCCTTATTTGGATAGTTCTGTTCTTGCAACACTGCTTTGCCCATTAATACTGTATATGAAGTTATTTTTTATTTTATCTATATAAATTCAAGTAATTGATTGATTTTAAAATGAAATTTAATGTAATGTCAACCCATTAATATCTGTATATGAATGTTTTTTTCTTACCTGAGCTCTAATTTGATTTGTTATTTCAAAAATACTTTCCCATTCACTTAAGAAAATTCACATTTGCTTATGAATAAAACCATGATAATTATGTATAATCACAGAAACAAATTAAATTGGTAGTATTAAAAGTTTATTATAAATTATGACTATATATAAATAAAGCACTTTAGTTAAATCATAATGTGGCATTTCTCCTTACCATACTTTTTTCTTTTAATGAAACAGAAAATGGTTACAATTAGGCATATATGTGAAATACACTACAATGATTTTAGTTAAGATACATAAAATCATATTAGAACCCCTGAAATGTCACAGTTCTTAAATATTCTTATTAATTTTAAATGATTTTAATAAATAAATAAATAAATAATGTAATGAATTAAATTATAAATCAAATTAAATATAAATAAAATAATAAATTTAATGGTTTAAATTTAAACTATATAAAATTTAATCCAAAGTATTTTTTCACTGTGTACTTCTAATAAATTCTTCCTAAATGATTAGCTGTTGAATCAGCAGCTGTGTGGGGGTTAGACTTGGTGACTTATTAGGAATGCTCTCAGGAATGCCAGTAAACTGCCAACAGTGGCTTTCACTTACAGAGAAAAGCTTTTAAATGACATTTCAACTAGTTTTCATCTACACTGCGTTGCACTTAAGGTGTAAGTTGTGAGTCATATCTGTAGTGCTTCCATGTAATGTCTGAAAAACTCTAACCTTGACAGTTCCTAAAAGTTATCTGTTCACTGAATTATTTCCACATTAGACACTTTAAAATGTTTGATGTGGTTGCAAAATTTTATAATTTTATCTGTGACTCAAAAGGTAATGATACTGTACATCCTATTCTGACCATTCTTTCTGAAAATCCATCCTCTGATTCTTTAACATCCCATAACAGCCTCTGCTGGCCACTGACAGGAAAGCAAATAATTACAAAAACCTTAAAAAAGTTACAAACTATACATTTATTTCTGCTTCTCATTGTATAATACAAAAAAATCCCCCACATAAAATGATCTGTATCAGTATTGGTATCACAAAATTAGTTTGGTATTAGGTGTCATCAAATGGGCATCTCAGAGCATCTGGAAGAACTGATGAGCTCGCTCTATGTCAATCAAGAAGCCACCGTTCAGTCTGTGAAGCAATCACAAGAAGAAATGGACCTGGAATATTTGGTTCGAATAGTCAAAGAAGAAAATGAGCACATGGGGCTGTTCCTCAACATCAAGAAAGCAAAGGTAATGACAACAGCAGGCAATGGTACAGACTACTTAACAATTGATGGTGAAGAAATTGAATCGGTCAAAGATTTCCTCTTCCTCGGATCCAGGCTCAACAACACCAGCAAATCAGAGTCAGAAATCAGGTGGAGAATCACAATGCAATGCAAGGAATGCCAAATATATGGAAAAACAAAGATATAAGCATTGCAACAAAGATCCATATGGTAAATCAATTGTGGTACTAGGGCCGGGCTATAGCCCCGGGTCTTTTCTTAGCCCTTGGTTTTATATCTAACCCACAACCAGAACCGATTCACCAATAACCCTTCCGCCTGTCCAAATGAAAATCTTTACATGCAAACCCTGCTGCCACCCCGAACGAAAATCTTCATGCGAGCCCCACACCCCTAACAGGGACTGAAGCCCCAGGTATCCTAACTTCCTACAAACGCACCTATGGTCAATACAATCATTTTCACAATCTCCACGTATGCATGTGATAGCTGGACACTCACAAACAAGATGATCCTAGAGCACGTCAAAAATCATCACTTGAGGATAAAATCACCAACCAGCAACTCTCATATTTGGACACATCATGCGAGCTAATGTAAACCACATTAATGCTCAGCATAGTCAGTGGGACAAAAAGAAGAGGACACCAAAGAACATGCTGGAAAGACACACTCAAGTTTCCTGTAAGATTTTGTAAGGCTTCCTCGGGTCAGTAAAGCAGGTTATGATTTCCTGTCTATCAGTCTATGCCAGCACCAGGTATGACAAGTTTCTAAAATGGTCACCAATCTCCGTGCTAATCTCCAGATGGTTGTGTTCTCATACCTCAGGTGGCATGGGGTTTTCCAAGTAGCACACAGTTAAAAGAACTAAGAAAGCTGTTAACTGATAACAAATGAAAATATTTCCGCTTCTACAAGAAGGTCATTCACCATGTTCTCCTTAAACCACAGCTTCCTCATCTAAGGGCACCATAAAGTGATAATGTGTTCATATTATATTTGATATTTGGCTGGTTGTGAGATAAAGAATATATTTCTGTTGTAAATAAGCTCAAAGAGTAACATTTTACATGTGAAACAGTAAAGGCTCAATTGTTTAAAATGCATTTATATGGTTGAACCTGCTCACTAGCCAATTGTGATCAGAATGACTGGTGGCTAGATCGGTGACTATATAGTTGGAGGTTGCTATTCTCCTGCATTGTAACAACAGTATGTCACTGCCGTATTGCTTTTGTGCCTTGATCTCAATTGTTGCAATTAGGGATGGACCGATACCACATTTTTTAAAACCAAGTACGAGTACAAGTACTTACATTTAAGTACTTGCCGATACCAAGTACCAATAAGAGTACTAATAAATATCAATACTTACAATTAAAATGAAACTGAGCATGTATGTGTGTCTTATGGCTCCAGTTAGATGTGTTTTGTGATCTATTTAATCTAAACACCTAAGATAATGATAACGGATTACACATTTCCCCTTTATACACTGGAACATTCAAAAATGAAACATATCAGATATACATAATCATCACCGTTAGCGAACTAGCTAGCTACACTACGTTAGCTTACCTTTTTGTAAAGCTCGTGGTGGTGAGAACTGAGGACCTCTTGAGGTTAGTAGTGCTTTTCCCAGTTATTTTACATCCACAAACTTTGCTTTGTTTTGTTTTGTGTGGCAGCGAAAGTGAAATTACTCCATAAATCGCTTCTCCTTTTCCGTCGAAGCTGCAGCTGCGATGTCAGCACGTTGTGTTGTTAACACCAGTCTGACTGACTGTGGAGCTTAACGTGCTTTGAGAAAGTCAGACGTGCGGCAGGTTTACTTTAAAAAGCGGATTACTGGACAAAAACATTATTTTTGTAATTCTGTGACATTTTCGTTTCATTTTTATTCGCCGACGAAAAGTCTAATACTTTTAGTCATAGTTTTCATTTTAAAATATTAGTTTTTATTTAGTTTTCGTCTTGTTTTCATCGTGAAAATATGGTCGTCAACGAATATTTTTCGTTATAATTATCGTTAACGAAATTAACACTGCTTTTGTCACCTTCATTCACCTGGAAATACCTCCAAACTGACATAGCTGCTCCTTTTCTGCTACCGGGCTGGTTAAAGTCACGCTGCTGTTAAGTGGCTTGTTCAGCTCGGCTACGGTATGTAGTCATCGTCTTCTTTTTTTAATTTAATTTTATTTAATTTTATTTATTTATTTTGTGGCGCAAACTAATACTGTCTGTTAGAAGGAAACGAAGCTCCCATTACGCTGGTATCGGATCCTGCAGTATCGGAGCACTTTTATGAATATGAGTACAAGTACACGCACATGATATCGGACAGATACCTGATGCTGGTATCGGTATCGGTGCATCCATAGTTGCAATACAGTAACTTCAGGTCATTGTATTGTCATTCTGTCTAATGTTTCTTGATTCATAGTCATGTCTGGCATCCACAGTCACAATTTTGAGTTTCTGTTTTCATTGCTTTAGTTTTGAGTTTTGTAATAAAATCTTGCTTTGATACCACTGCATTTGCCTCCTACCCCTTTGCTGACAAAAACCTACAGGTCTTATGACTATTTATACATTTTAAGCGAATGTCTTATCACAGGCAGGCAGCATACTTATGAGCATTTCATGGAAAACCTTATTGTGAGGTTGCTTTTAGAGGAATTAAATGCTTCAGATGTCTGGTTCCTATCACACACCCATTATTATCACCAACACTAGAGTTTTAATATGATTACTGCATGGCTGCTTCTCAGCTGAGCATAAACTGCATGGTCAAGCGCATCTCTGCCAACTTGATGATGTCAGCAGACCTGTGACTGAACTCCAAATCTGCCATCTGTCTCTCATCACCTTGGCTTAGGTCAAGCTCTTGCTGATAATGCCACTGGTGACAGTATGGTGGCATTACTCTGTCTCTTAATGTCTACTCATTTTCTATTTTTTCAAAACCAGTTATTCTTTTAACTGAAGAGGAATGATAACAATCAAGATTCTTGTGTTGTTGTGATACGTTTTGTTGAAGCCTTGATGGAGACATGGTAATGTTAAATACTGCACATGCTTTTTTATCTACTGATTGTGCATTTTTTCTCACGTTTCTCAAATCTTTTGTATCTACTGATTGTGCATTTTTCTCAAGTTTCTTGAGAAGTTTTTTCTTTTTGAAGTTCATGTTCAAGTGTTTTTTATTGTAATTTCTATGTACTTTATACATTACAGCACATAACAAAATTAAACAATGTTCCTCCAGGACTAGTTGCAACACTTTTGTCATCATACAATATACATGCAGTTGTACAGGAGGTGTACTATACTACAAGCCCTCTGACTAGACTGAGATACTGTTACAGGACAGGAAGAATGTAAAGATGTTAAGTACATATTATTGAGTGGTTGACTAGTAGGGAGCAAGATCCCATGCTACATTGTTTATGTATTGTGCAGAGTGCAAATATCCAGATTGTGTTGATGTGCAAATATTGCAATGAGTGGGACAGTATACAGTGCTGTGCAAATGTGCAGTGATATTTAGTCTCTGAGAGTCAGACTGTGTGTGTTAAGGAGTCTGACAGCCTGAGGGATGAAACTGTTGGACAGTCTAGCAGTGTGGGTCTGAATACTGTGGTATTTTCTACCAGAAGGCAGCAGGGTGAAGAGACCATGTGATGGATGTGATGGGTCCTCCACAATGCTGAGAGCTTTCCAGATGCAGCATGTTGTAAATGTCTGTGAGAGATGGGAGAGAGACCCCAATGATCTTCTCAGCCATCCTCACTATATGCTGGAGAGTCTTATGGTCAGATGCAGAGCAATTTCTAAACCAGACAGTGATGCAGCTTCTCAGGATGCTCTCTATGGTTCCTCTCTAGAAGGTGGATGGGAGGTGGCAGGTGAGCTTTCTGAGCCTTCTCAGAAAGTAGAGACACTGTTGGACTTTCTTACTTAGGAGCTGGTGTTCAGAGAGCTCTCTGCCAGCTGAACACCAAGGAATTTGGTGCTCCTGACAATCTCCACAGGGAAGCCATCAATGTCCATTGGAGTGTGTTCTCTCTGTGTTATACTTGTTATACTCTTGATGATAATTTAATTTATTGAAGCTTGATTGGAACTATGAAATAAACTAAATTCTGAAAATGTCTTCTTTGTCACCGAATAGTCTGTTTCCTCAAAATGAAAACTAAAGACCAAAACATAAACCATTAATTAAGAGCCTGCTGGGACCATGTGTTTTATGATCCAGTCATCTAACCACACAGTGTTGGGGAAATGTTGTACAAGTTACTTTAATGTCATGACTGTTTCCTGTAACAATGTAAAGCATTACAATTATAATCTGATTCTTATAATCACATCACAGTTACTGATATCATAAGAATTATGTCACTTACAATACTCAACTCTCTCTAAGAGAACAACATTATGAACATGTGTTAAAAATATTGGGGTTTTTTTCATTACTGACCCCAACACCGCAAGTGTATCTCCTTCTGTTCACCTACACTAACCCTCATGCTGTCCCCAATTAAGCAAATGCTTTGTGCACCGCCACCCTTCCTCCCTCCACCACGCAAGTCTCTGATGCTCTTATTATACTTACTACATTACTTAATATAATCTCTTGTGTTAATATAATTTATTATTATACTTACTGCGCTACTTAATATAATCTCTTCTATTACTTAATATAATCTCTTATTATACTGCTTTATGGGAATGGACAGTAATCATAGCATTTCACTGCTAGTTGTACATGTATAGCTATGTATGTGACAAATAAACCTTGATTTGATTTGTTATATGCAATATCAGCAGTGTAAAAATGATGTTGATGTTATGAGATGTTGGATTAATGTGAAAATAATTTTATTATTTTGTTATTCTGATTATTTTTTTTGCTTTGTGTAACTTAAATAAATAATGTTTAGCTCACACTGATGTCAGATGCAATGTTTAAACACAGTCTTATAATTTTTCCCTCATTTTTAGTTTTACTTTTTAACTTTTTGCAGATAAGATTTTTCATTTATTTCTTGAATTTATTCTAGATATGTAATGTAATTGTGTTGAATACCTCAACAGCAAATACAGTTAGTTACTGTTAGCTGGCTAGCATATCTAGCTGTCTAGCTGTGATGCAGCACAAACATGTTAGCTGCCTGTGACTTTGTGATGTGTTGTACTGTGTTCCAGTTGGGGGTGTACTTCAGCCACTGGCCATGGCCATCATTTCAATTTGGAGTTGGTTATAAGCACAGGTACTCACCTGATCTGTCTGATTATTACATCTTAGCTGTATATTTATCCCAGTGTTTTTCAGTCATGCTTTGTGAAGTCTCTGTGCTCACCTTTGTGTATTTGTGTCTTCCTATGCCAGCACTCTATTCTGTGTAATTATATTACATTATACATTATTATTTAGGTAAAAACAGAAATTAAAAATATTTTTTTCATTACAAATTATCAGTTTTATTACTTAATTAAACTATAGAAGGCAGTCATATTAAAGCTAAGACCTTCAACTTGTTTATGAAGTGTATAACGTATTTACTTAATATTTTACATTACATTGAAATGAAAACAAATAATTTAAGTTTGACTGAGCTTTAATAAAGCTTGTTTTAGGTTGTATAAACTTTACAGTACATGCCATTTCTGTCCCTAATTAGCTAAAACTAAATTAAATTAATTAATTATTTAAATGAAACTCTAAATTAACTATTATTGACAATTATCTCACATTTAATACACTATGTTTTTGATACCTTGAAATCGTGAATCAATCTTAAATGTTGTGAACCAAATAAACCCAATGAAAATATTCCTGAAAAAAGAGTTGGTCAAATTAAATCTGTTTGCAAGACAAACAATCTTATGACCATCTAGCAGGGTCTCTATCTTCATGTGCCATCTACCACGTACACCTTAGGCTTATCACAGTTTTTCGACTCAGAAGAGAAGGCATCTTACTCTTGGCTAAGCTAGCAGGGAGATACTGACTACAATAATGTTTGTGTACACGCAATAATAAAAAACATGCTTTCTTAACACCTGTAATTGTTCATATTTTAACCTGTAAAATAAAAGTCAGGTCAACTTCAATTGATATGACGAGTTATTGCACACATCTCAGGTCGGAAATACTGGTGTTCACTCAACTCATACAGCATACTTTATTAACTAATATTCTTCAAATATACATTTTAAAATAATACATTAAAACATTAGTTTTAAGACAAAACCATGTAATACATATTCAGTGGTGGACATAACCAACACACAAACCATGCTTTTGCTTGTTGGCCAAAAGAGGTTGGCAAAAAAAAGAAAAAACAACTAAATGCATAATTGTTTTTGTTGTTTGACACTAAAGAGATACTGTACATCATGGATGTAATGGGGCAGCAGTGACGGGGGGACATGTCCCTTGCACTTTTTCAAAGGGCAGTTTTGGTTCTCTGCAGATTTTTCTGTCCAAAAACAGTGTTATGCTATATTAAATGAAGACGGGTTGAGCACTAGGACCCAGCGGAAATCTCAAACCCACAAGCTCATTAACTGGCTCTGCCATTTCTTGCTAAAGGGTGATTGGCCATCCCAGCTATCACTCCATCAAACATCGTCTGGATTTGTAAACCAGTGTTTTGCAAGTTGGCCAGCAGTCCATGTTCAGCTGCCACTAGGGTTGCCAGCCGTCCTGTAAAATTCGGAATCGTTCCGTATTTGTAAATTAAAAGTCTCGTTCCATATTGAACCGATACGGGACACGCTTTGTTCCGTATTTTTATCAAAGAGGGTGAAAAAGGTTGAACTGAGACAAAACAATGTGTGAATCTGCTGCTCTCTCTCTCTCTCTCTCTCTCTCTCTCTCTCTCTCTCTCTCTCTCACCCTCTCTGTCGTGTTTCAGCAGAGTGTGTGTGAGATTGATGTGTGTGAGTGTGTCGAACAAAATGGCTCTTAGAGTCGACTCTTTGAAGTGAGCAATCAGAGCCAACTTGTGTCTGTGTTTTCGTGTCCCCCCCCCGTAGAAGTTGCATGGGATTGGTCAGTTATAAGGTCCCTTATTTCAAAATCTGAAAGGTGGCAACCCTAGCTGCCAATGTAAGTTGTTAACATGTCGGACGTTTGTTCTGCCTGTGTGACATCAGCTAGACGAGAGATGAGAGCTAAACGAGAGATGCCTGTGTGAGATCAGCTAGAGGTTTCATATTAAAATCCATTAACATTAACATTTGTGTCTCTGTGTGTGTGTCTACCGGTCTCATAAGCCATCCATTAACATGTCTCAAAGTTTAACTATTGTCTAAATAATTCAGAATTTCTGCTCATTTTTACAAAAAAAATTTGGGAAAATTTTATGTAAATGAGGTCTGTTCATCATACAGTCCAAAATTATGTGTAAAATGGGTGGTAATGAGGTGGAGTGAAGTTGACTAACAAGGTGAAACACAGAATTGGGTGATAATTTTATGCTACATGCTTTAGACAGTTTATTAATATTTAATAATTTATTAGTATTTTATTAATGATTAATATGAATTGTATTATTTTATTATTAATAATAATGATTAAGTTATTTTTGGTATATTATTAATAGTAACTAGTAATTGTTAATAAAATATTATGAATAATAATGTTTAAGTATTAATATTTATTAATAATAATAATTTATTTTATTTTCAAGCCCACACTGCACCATAGCCACAACTATAAAAAAGAATTTGTTTGATCAGGACCCCCAGACATAACATTGCTTGGGGCCCCAGAACTTCCAAATATGCCCATGTGCATATTTTGACATGTTCTTGCAAAAAGTGGCTATGAAACAAAAACTCAAAACATGACTGTGAACTATGAAGACAAGACAATGACTGACAAGGACTATGAGACACATGTCATGTCATGTCACATGTTGTCATTGCTTCGCGATGGTAGGCTGCACAGACGAGTTACTTCTCTCCAATGCCATCTTTCTCTGGTTGCTTGTAGCAGGCTAGCACCTGATAATACGGTCCATGTCTCGATGTTATCCATCCAGGTTATTCTTGGTCTTCCACATCTTCGGACTCCCTCCACAAGTAGAGTCATAACACTTCCTTCAATGCTCTCATGTGCATGCCTCATCACATGACCAAAGAAACGTAACTTGCAGGATTTAACATGCATTAATAACTCCTATTTAGTTCTAGCCATCTCATAGACTTGCTCAGTGGTCATCATCTTCATCCATGAGATCTTCAGCAACTTCCTGATGCACTTGTTCTCAAAAGCCTGAATACGTCTTTCTTCCTCTTTCTTCAATGTCCAGACTTCACATCTATATGTAGCTACTGGCCAGACCAAGGCTTTCATCAGTCTTAGTTTGGTGTTGGTGCTAATTGACTTGCTTTTCCACATCTTTGTCAATTTGACCATCACCAACATGCCCATGGCCATTCTTGTCTTCACTTCACTGGCACAGTCTGCAGCTTTTGTTACTCTGCATCCCAAATACGTGAAAGAGTCTACTTGTTCCAGAAGTCTTCCTTCCACTGTGATCTTCAGTATATCTTCAGTGTTCGTCATTACGTTTGTTTTAGCTGCATTGATCTGTGTGTTATATTCCTTTGCAGCCTTCTCAGTACGACTCACCAGCTCTACTAGTTGTTCTTTTGATGTGGCCAATAACATGATGTCATCTGCATATCTGAGATTGTTAATAGTCCTTCCACCAATCTTGAATCCTCCCATAAATCCCTTTAGTGCTTTCCTCATCATTTGTTCTCCTAAGATATTGAATAAATATGGTGAGAGGTTACATCCTTGACGGACTCCTTGTCTTACGCTGAACCATGCTGACATGTGATCGGCTCTCCTGATGGCTGCATGCTGCTGACTTGTAATGTGGGAACTCTCCTACAGGTGATAAACAGACCGAAGGTGATTGCAGGTAAAAAGAAGGGACTTTATTTTAAAGAAAAGGAATAAACAAA
>BRDA01045754.1:0-11429 GCA_036984385.1 Crenuchus spilurus
AACACAAAACATTGCAGCCCTTTCGTTGTTTGTAAACGCTGGCTTCCTTCCGATCTTGCCCTGCTTCCACACAACATGGAGGCTCCATGCCGGCATGCTCAAAAGTCACGTGTGTCCTATCCAGTAATATAGATCATTGGCTGCATTAACCTTTTAACGTAAGGACTTGTAGTAAACATTCACTAAAGTGGATCATAAGCATATTTACTTGTTTTAACAAATATGTTCATGAAGTGTAAAAATGCAGTAAAATGTTAAGAGCAGTTGCATTGAGCACTTACTTCAACTGTATCAATCTTCTCTGTAATATTAATTTATTATTTTTTCTTTCTCTGTAATTCTTTTAAGGTTTTTCACTTTGAAACGTATGGCCTTAATAAAGGAACCAAACAGAAAATCCTGATTGGTCACTGAGTGAAAACCAGTTAACCAGATCTCCTGTATTTAGGTCTCTTGCAAGTCAGGGAATTCTGTGCAAACTGATAGTGCCACTTACCAGTGAGCTACATCAAATGTTTTGTTGTTATTCTTTTTTAATTCACATTTGCATTGGAGTGAATTTGAAAATGACAATATAAAAAAATAAATTTTAAAAATGTTTCATATTTGACTATAATAAACTTAAAATAAAATAAAATAAAAATAAACTGTTTCATATTAGATTACAGCTAGCTGGTCTCCATGGCCACCATTACCATGGAGACCAGCTAGCAGGTGTAGTGAAGGTAGTAATGATTTACGCCCACAAAAATGGCAAATAAAGAGAAAGAAAACATCATTTTCACAGTGTGTCTCATTTGTGGGTCAACTGTGGCATCAGCAAAGCGGCACAATGTTGAGAGACATTTCAGAACATGTCTTGCAAGCTACCATGCTAACTACCCCTCGGGAAGCGCACTACGAGCAGAAAAAGCCTGCGAGTTAATTGCAGGTTTGTTGCAAAAAGGAGTTATTTTTTCAGTCTTATTTCAAAAGTGTGTATCATACTGGTAGCCTTTGCATTAATCAGTACCCAAGAAGTAGCTCTCGGTTTAAAAAATGTTGGTGACCCCTGTTCTACACCAATCAGCCACAACATGAAGAATGCTCACAGAAGAAGTGAAAATGTAAGGCTCCACTCCAAGCCCCGTCTTCTGATTCACTAATGCCAGTCATCTGCTGTTTCACTCTTAGGAACTGAGACTGGCTTGGTACTCTTGGTTGGCTTTGGGCAGCTGCCTCCTCTCTGATTTGCTAATGCCAGTCATTAGCTGTTATTACCACCAGCTGTGACATGGTTTTACTCACAGGAGATGTTATTAACATTGCCTTTGCAGGTCTGACTTCTGCCGGTAACAAATATTTTTTAGCTCGACCTGCCTTAATAAAGGAAAAAAAAATAAACAAGAACTCTTCATATCTTATGCCTCAGCATGATTTCGTCCCAGAAGCTGAGCTTCCCTTCTGTCTTGTATGCATGAGTTGAATGTATGTAATCTGGCCTGTATCCTAGTCTCCTCATTAGGGTTTACGTCCCTTTGGGAGTTGATCTGGTTTGGCAGGCTGCCGGTTAATTCCACTTGCCCTGTCCTGGGTTCCGTTTCCCCCAGGAGCTGAGGAAGTCTGCCAGTACTTCCAGTAAATTCATAGGCCTGGGCTTGGTCCCCCTGGGGACTGTTTTGATGTGGGCACACCTCGCTCTCTGGCACATATAATTTAAATGATTCGCCTTCTACCTATGGCACAGTGAACTTTCTTTCCTTTCATTTTTATATTGTTTACAACCTTACTAAACTCACAAAACCTCATCGACCAGTTCACACTATGGTCACGGCACTTTTTAATTTGTGTGTTTTTTGTTTTTCTTTATTATTTTTGCCACCTCCTCTATCTGCACTTGAAATCCAATTTGGTGGCTTTTAGCTCTGTTTTTTTTTTAAAGGGGAAGTTTTCCCAACTCTCCCTTTTCATCAGGTACTCTATAAATAAAGATTATTATTATTATTATTATTATTATTATTATTATTATTATTATTATTATTATTATTATATAATTAATACATTAATAAATGAAATTAAATATAATTAATAAATTTTTAGTAATAATAATATATGTGAATGTTCTCCCCGTGTCTGCATGGGTTTCCTCCGGGGATTCCGGTTTCCTCCCACAGTCCAAAAACATGGGGATCAGGTGAATTGGGTAATCTAAATTGTCCGTAGGTGTGAGTGTGTGTGTGTGTGTGTGTGTGTGTGTGTGTGTCACCCAGCAATGGACTGGCGCCCTGTCCTGGGCTTAGTTGAACAGTGTAATGCCCTGCCCTGCGCCCAGTGAGGGGGTAGAGGACTAACCGCGACCCTGATAAGGATTAAGCTGGTGTGATAATGAATGAATGAATGAATGAATGAACGAATGATTATATGTGAAATTGCATT
This sequence comes from Crenuchus spilurus, assembly GCA_036984385.1. Taxonomy (NCBI): domain Eukaryota; kingdom Metazoa; phylum Chordata; class Actinopteri; order Characiformes; family Crenuchidae; genus Crenuchus; species Crenuchus spilurus. Next base: position 2,416 of record BRDA01045754.1, read on the forward strand.
ACTTACTGTATAGTAAAAATGAATGAAAAGGAAGAAAGAACACTCCATGTAACCTCCTCATAGGACCATTTGTGTAATATGTTGTCAGTTTACAGCATCTGTATGTACACTCTGGCTGTCTCTGCCACCTGTACTGACTTTAATACGTTCAAATTCCACTTATGCTAAATCTTTTACAGTCTGTTAAGCTTTAGAAGCAGGGGACAGTGGATGTTCACAGTCTGTAATCTGACTGGAGAGGCATATGGTTCATGGTCATTCGCTCTCAGTTTATAGAGCTTTATGCTACCAGTGCATTCAGCCATAGCACCTTCACAGAGTCTGGACCCGGTCTTAAACGAGACTAAATGAATGCACTGTGTGAGTCTTTCACAGCTGGGTTCTGCACCGCATGTGTGACCTCTCTGTTTGTGTTTTGTTGGACATCTATTGCAGTGAAACCAGAGAGAGCTGTTAATATGTTTAGGATCGGGTCAGGTTGATGTGGTGTTTGGGGGCCACAGGCTTCCCCTTGTGTGTAAAAGAACTCAAACTGTTTGGTGTTTTCTTGAAGCCATGTGCGAGCTGCTCCACGTGCAGTTGTGTAGGGCTTTGGGAAGGTGTGTGGAGTGTTTAAAGGCCGTATTTGATGTTGTTTTGCAATGCCCAGGCGTAATGACTGTAGGTTGAACTAGCTGTGCATTGCGCTGTGTGTGTGTGTGTGTGTGTGTGTGTGTGTGTGTGTGTGTGTGTGTGTGATATCATACAGCAAGCCTGAGGTGGCTGAGGCCAGGCAGTTTGTTTAGCCAGCTGTTTGGAGGGAAAGCCCGGTCCCGTGTGACTTGTGTTTCTCCAGCTGTTCTCAGATCAGTGAGAGCCCCCAAGTGGCCTTTGCCAGCACCAGAGCATGATTACAATAAAGACTCTCTCTCACATCACTGTTTGTTTCTCTCATGGATAGATTTACATCCATTCTGCTCAGTGACATATGCTTTTAACCCAATTTCCCCCCCCAACGTAGTGATCAACCCACCCATTCACTAGGACACTCCCAATCACTAGTAATGTCCATGATCGAGGAGGGTAAAGACTAGCACAGCCTCCAATGCATGTGAAATCAGTCTCTGCCTCTTTTCCAACCGCTGCTGATACAATATCACTGAGCAGCCAATGAGCTCGGAGGAAAGCGCAGGATCCTCAGATCTGATGCATCAGCTAACAGACAGCTGAGTCAGCAGACACGTAGTAATGACAGGGAGAGAGCGCCATCTACCCACCCTCAGAGAGCACAGTTAATTTTGCTCTCTCAGGGTCCGGTTGCCGATGGTGAAGCAGCATGACCGGGATTCGACCTTGTGATCCTCTGATCATAGTGTCAGCCTTAGTGTGCTGAATGTTGATTACAATTCAAGTAGCATAAATGAAGCATATTAACACAGAAGTAAGAAAACATTTTAAAAATGTGTTATTTAAAAATTTTCTTGCACAAGTCATTGTGTTACACTTTAATGTAAAGCACTGCCTATAAGACTATGTGACACCCTGAGGCACCCAAGGTTGGGGAATCGATCTCGTGACCAAGGCACCAAACCCCCAACTACTCCCTGGTCACACATGCGTGGTCACTGCTCCTGGTGTGTCTGCTTACTAGTTTTTTTGTGTGTTTTTCACTGCATGGGTGGGTTAAATGAGGAGGTCAAATTCCTATAAAGGCAATGACATTTCTCAATGAGTTTTCACTTTCATAAGCTTGTTATGACAACTGGCATTAATCTACAAAAACATTATAAAAATTATGGCAATACCCATCCTCCTAATTAAATTAATATATATTTAAATTAATTTATATTTAAACTTCTCTGAGCAATGATAGTAGTCTGAGATAAAGGTCTCTGATTATGATTATACCAACTGATGATTGTAGTCTGAGGTGAACATATTTGAGGAGAATTATACTGAGTGATGATGGTAGTCTGAGGTAAACTTTGGAGGAGAATTTCACTGAGTGATGATGGCAGTCTGAGATAAACTTCTCTGAGAAGAATTATACTGAGTGATGATAGTCTGAGGTAAACGTCTCTGAGGAGGATTATACTGAGTGATGATGATAGTCTGAGGTAAACTCTGAGGAGGATTTTACTGAGTGATGATAGTCTGAGGTAAACTTCTCTGAGGAGGATTTTACTGAGTGATGATAGTCTGAGGTAAATGTCTGAGGAGGATTTTACTGAGTGATGATAGTCTGAGGTAAATGTCTGAGGAGGATTTTACTGAGTGATGATGATAGTCTGAGGTAAACTTCTCTGAGGAGGATTTTACTGAGTGATGATGATAGTCTGAGGTAAACTTCTCTGAGGAGGATTTTACTGAGTGATGATAGTCTGAGGTAAATGTCTCTGAGGAGGATTTTATTGAGTGATGATGATAGTCTGAGGTAAACTTCTCTGAGTGATGATGGTAATCTGAAGTCAATTTATTTTTAATCTATGAGTTTATGAATCTATGGTGATTATAACAAATGATGATGGTACTCTGAAATGCATTTACTTTTGATTATGCTTCTCTGAGGAGGATTATACAGAGCAGATGGTAGTCTGAGATAAATGCATGTTTAATCTTCTCTGAGGAGCATTAATGGTGCATCTTCAAAAATTAGAATATAGTAAAAAAGTTTATTTTTGTTCATAATTTGATTTAAAAAGGTAAACTTAAAAAATAATATTTGTTGCACATCAAGTTACGTATTTAAAGACTTTTTAATGATATTCTAATTTTTTGTAGATGCACTAGTGTACCAGAGTGGGTGGAGTCAAACTCTTGTAGGCAGCTCTAATTAAATTTGTTGGTTTCTAGTGGCATCAGGCCATGTTTGCAGCTTGGTTTCCATATGTGGACCGTATGGACATGATTTTACAACTTTGCATATTACAATTAAGCTCATTTATTTAAATGGAAAAGAAATAAACAAAGCAAAGAAAATGTGATATTTGATGATTTAGGGTGTTGGCTTGAGCTGGGAACATAAAGCCTGTGTTTTGACATGTATCCTTAAAGGGTTAACGTGCGTTAGTGCTGATATCTGCAGCTGGTCAGACATGTCTGTCATCACAGCTATTACAATCCTCTCTGTTAGGGGAGGGGGAGCAGGGAGTGTGACCTTGGAGCCAGCACTGAACATTATCCTCTGACTGCCCCCCAAATACATGTTACTTTTAGAATTCACTGGTGGGCACATGTTATGAGCGTGTGTGTCTGTGCCATCTGTTAATGCATTTTTAATATAACGTCATGTTTTAAGAAAGTCCCGCTAACGTACAGCTGCTAGGTCAGAGAGAGGGTGAACATGATGACCTCTTAAACTTACTGCAATGTGTTAATGCAACAATGGGTCCTCCTGACCTGGCATATATGTGTGAGTTAGAGACAGAAAAGGAGTGAGTGCTAATGTCACTGAGGGACCTGAGGAGCAAAGGAGGGTGTTAATTTTGTCTGCTCAACAACAGAGCTTTGTGATCTTCAGTATGAAGCCTGAGGTGAATAGTTAAGGAGATCTGTCTTACATGTGAGAGTGGAAACATGCACATTACCACACATCAGTGATGGCATGGTGGACAGGGTTGTCTTCTTTCTCAGATGTCAGTAGGTTACAGAGAGCCTGAACAACTATATTTACATCTATCAGTGACTCTCCATCATGCTGTTCCTTGCAGAAATCAATGAATTCTGCATTCATCTACCTCTAAGCTCTCCTGTAGGAAAGAAAAATAAAATAGTTTATGTTAAATGTCTCTGATGAGGATTATACTGAGTGATGATGGTACTCTGAGGTAAATGTATGTTTACGCTTCTCTGAGGTGGATTATATTGAATGATGATGGTAGTCTGAGGTAAATTTATTTACATTTAAAATTCTCTGATGAGGATTTTTTAAAAAGAAAATTTGATCCTGAAAACCACTGTTTTGCATTATACAGTATGATGTATGTTTTGATGACTGCTCCCACACTGTGGAACTCCTTACATTCTTATAGTCACTCCTCTCTCTCTCTCTCTCTCTCTCTCTCTCTCTCTCTCTCTCTCTCTCTCTCTCTCTCTCTCTCTCTCTCTCTCTCTCTCTCTCTCTCGCTATCTCTTCTCAAACTATTTTTAATCCTGGTTTAAGATTCATTACATGGGGTGTCTAGTTTTTGGTGGTTAGCACGTTCACCTCTCAGCGCTGTGGTCTTGGGTTCAATCCCCATCTGGGTGTAGTTTCCATGTTCTTTCATTGGGTTGTCTCCGGAGTCTCTGGTTGTCCTTTCACAGTCCAACAAACAGCGTTCAAGTGAATTGAGTACTCTGAAGTGGCTGTGTACCCAGCAATGGATTGGTGCCCTGTCCTGGGCTTGGCTAGGATAGTCTGTAATGCCCTGCCTTATGCCCGATGAGAGGGTGGGGGACTAACCATGACCCTGATCAGGATTAAGCAGATAAATAATGGATGGATATGCATTACATGTAAACTGACATGTTTCCAGTCTTTTTGTTATAATATTAATTATGTTATAGCTTAAGATATAAATGCTGATTTGTAAAATCCTTTTTTGGAGAGTTCTTGGAGAACAGTGCTGTTGCTGTTGTTGTTATTGAAGATGAAGAAATCTTGACCTGTAACTTGTGTAGCACTGACTAAAACCTAAACCTGAAATAAACAGTACGTACTGAAACTAGAAATGTAAATAAAACAGAACAGCCCCGGAGAAACACACAAGAGGAGCAGAGATCGTATGAGACGATGAAGCAAGTCTAGCCAGAGGGGGCATGTGAGAAGACAGCAGGTCATGAGAAAGAGAGGAGAGGTGAGAGGGGAGACGGTGACAGCTCTGACAGGCCAGGCCCTCCAGACCTCGGGGTAAATTTAAACGCAAGGATTGAGTGTGCACTTGGAGAGTGTGCAGCCGTGATCTGAGACAGGAGGAGAAAGTGATGAGCTCTCTGCGTGCTTAGACTGTCTAAAGCTGAGCGCTACTGTCCATCACCCTACGGATTGGTCTGATCTCACATCTTGCTCAACTTTATCATGCTCACCCTTCTTTAACATCGTCTGTGCCCCCTATGGTGCAGCGTCTAATACTAGCCGCCCTGTAAATCAAATAGTGTACACATAGCAGGGTGGCACACTGCTTTGAATGCTAAATGGGTGTTTTATGCTCAAATCAGTATAAGTAGTGCTTATAAGCTCCTCAGACCCAAAATGAGTCACGTTATGGGTTTAAGGTGGTAGTAACTTCAGGCTCCTGCAGATGGCGCTGCACGAGGATGATCAGGCTATAAATACCTGCAGGGTATGTAACAGAAAGAGGAAGTACAGTGCACCACGCTGCAGGTATTTATAGCCTTATCATCCTCATACAGCGCCATCTGCAGGAGCCTGAAGTTACTACCACTTTAAACACACAAGATCACTTGACATGCCCTTAACTTTTTTGTTGAGTTATTTTCAAGGTAAAAGTGCACTATGATGCTCCACTGTATGACAATTACTGCCTCGTTTTACTTGATTCAAGTCTGTGAGTAGACTTGAGAGACTTGCGGCAGGTCTGTGACTATAACTCCCTAAGTGACAAAAGCCGAAGCCCTTGCTTTAAATCCGTTGTCATCAGTTGTGGGTTCAGCTTTAAGTCCTGGTCTGAGATAATGCGAAGTCATCATTCCACACTTGACTAAATTAGTCAGCAGGGATTTCACAGCAGGCCTTCAGATGACCCAGTGGCATCCGAGCTTCGTGACTGTGCCTGAGCCCAACGGATGGCTACCAGGTCATAAAAGTGGCTCAGTTCTGAGCTGAAACGTGATGGACCGCCGGCACACTGGTGGCTTCTGGGTTGTAAAATTGGCTCAGTTGTGATCCAACTCATGACTCTGTGACCATTCTTGGCCTCCTTCGCTGTTGAGGTTAAATAGCTCTGATGTGGACAAGACATAAGCCTGCTTATTAACTTGACTCTATCTGGTGTGTGTGCTGCAGGGTAACACAGCAGTAGGACAGAACAAGTATTGCAATGGCTTTTTGTTTGCTCTAAACTTAGTCTGACAGCTTTAAGGTAGAATTACAGACTCTGTACTTGTGTAACATCACATCATTTAATCACATAACCCTGTCGTAAAGTTATTGAGTAGTGAGACTGAGAACTGAAGTAAGGTGGGTGGATGGCTGGATGTATGGACATCTAATGTATATACATGCATATACAGTATATACATGTCAAAAATGTGTGGAGGAGTCGAGTGCAGTGTGGGTTCAAAACACAAGGCTTTATTACTGAAATAAAACGTGGCTATGAAAACAAAACATGCAACAAACAAGGCTATGGTAAATACCCGACTGTGAATGACAATACACTTGACTATGGTGATAACTATGTATATTGACCAATAAGACTGAGAAACACAAGGAGACCTTTAAAGCACACTTAATTAGACATGGGAATACCGACCAGGGCTGTGCAATGGATAAGACATGACGTGGCTGGGATTGGAGACATGATGTGAACGTAAACAAAAGAGCACATGGAGACAAGATGGCACATGGCCAGTGTAAACAAATAAGGCACATGGACAGACACAGGACCAGGGATGAGGCAAGGGCGGGAGGGTTACAATACATTTAGCTGCTAGTAACTTACAACAGTTACATTACAAGGATGGTACAATATACACACAGATAATAGAAGTAATGTAATTGTACATTGACTTAGGCCTACCTTACACCTAATGACTTTTACACGATTTTTCAGTCGCAGACAAATTTTAAAAGTCAGGATAAAATCATGAGAGTCTTACTATAGTCGAGTTGCAGTTGTGTCATCTCGATCGTTAAGTGTAAGGTGGTCAGGACTGAAAGTTTTAGTCAGTCAGGCGTTCCGATAAAATCAAACATGTTAAATATTATCGCAAGTCGTAAGAGTTGACTCGAGCAAATAGTGACGTGAACACTGTCGGGAACCAATGGGAGAGCTACGGGAAGCCGCAAAGGCAAATAGTAAATACACTAATGTCTGGCGGGTAAATATGACCAGCTAGAGCTCAGAAACTACGGTTCTCCTGGACTGTAGAAAAGGAGAAGAAACTGGTGGAGCGAGCAAGAGTTTTACCATTTATTACATGACAGATGAAAAGGAAAAAAGTGGACAAATTGCTGAAGCCCTCGAAATCCCAGGTGAGTGTGCTATGCTAAAGCTAACTAGCTAACAAAACACTACTAAATGGGGCTACTTAATGATAATTTTAATCTTAAAAAAGTTATTGTTTTCCCGAACAGCTTGTACAGACACACAGGACCAGGAATGCATGGATGTGAATCCTATGTTGACAGTATTTTGAGCTCTGATAGCTCTGTATCTGTAATGCATGTTACTATATTTAGATTTTGCACTACATTGTCTTATTGTGCGTTGAGTTATTTTTGACACAAAGAAAGGTTTAATAAATACACATTTTGCAATAATTCTGCTCTTTGTTGCATTAATTCTATGTAAAACAAAAGCAGATGGGAAATAATCTCAAAAGAATCTAGTTGCAGTCTTTAAATTAGTGACCCTGCAAGATTCTTTCCAAAATCTTTCCAAAAGACTGCGACTAGACTGTGATTAAAAAGTCTGTAGATGAGAGATGGTGTCAGACTTTAGTCTGTTAAAAATCTTTTCAGAATCTTTTCAAAGTCATTAGGTGTATGGTAGGCTTTAGATGCATAGATGTGGTCTAAATGTAATCTATAAATAAAACCATTATAAAGTAATGTATGAATATGTGTACATACTTATGTAGATGCTATAAAATATCAGCTATAAACACCTATGGAATCTCTGGTTTTATATATATTTTTCATGGGACAACACTGACAAAATGACACTTTGACACAATGAAAAGTAGTCTGTGTGCAGCTTATATAACAGTGTCAATTTATTCTTCCCTCAAAATAATTAAATATACAGCCATTAATGTCTAAACCACTGGCAACAAAAGTGAGTACACCCCTTAGTGAAAGTTCCTGAAGTGTCAATATTGTGTGTGGCCACCATTATTTTCCAGAACTGTCTTAACTCTCCTGGGCATGTTTACCAGAGCTTCACATGTTGCCACTGGAATGCTTTTCCACTCCTCCATGACGACATCACAGAGCTGGCGGATATTCAAGACTTTGCGCACCTCTACCTTCCGCTTGAGGATGCCCCAAAGATGTTCTATTGGGTTTAGGTCTGAAGACATGCTTGGCCAGTCCATCACCTTTACCCTCAGCCTCTTCAATAAAGCAGTGGTTGTCTTAGAAGTGTGTTTGGGGTCATTATCATGCTGGAACACTGCCCTGCGACCCAGTTTCCAGAGGGAGGGGATCATGTTTTGCTTCCTTATTTCACAGTACATATTGGAGTTCATGTGTTCCTCAATGAAATGTAACTCCCCAACACCTTCTGCACTCATGCAGCCCCAGACCCACCACCATGCTTGACTGCAGCCATGACACACTTAACTTTGTACTCCTCACCTGATTGCCGCCACACATGCTTGAGACCATCTGAACCAAACAAATTAATCTTAGTCTCATCAGACCAGAGGACCTGGTTCCAGTAATCCATGTCCTTTGTTGACATGTCTCAGCAAACTGTTTGCAGCCTTTCTTGTGTACAGACTGCAGAAGAGGCTTCCTTCTGGGGTGACAGCCATGCAGACCAATTTGATGTAGTGTGCAGCATATGGTCTGAGCACTGACAGGCTGACCCCCCACCCCCACCCCCCCATCTCTGCAGCAATGCTGACAGCACTCCTGCATCTATCTTTCAAAGACAGCATTTGGATGTGATGCTGAGCATGTGCACTCAGCTTCTTTGGACGACCAACGCGAGGTCTGTTCTGAGTGGACCCTGCTCTTTTAAAACGCTGGATGATCTTGGCCACTGTGCTGCAGCTCAGTTTCAGGGTGTTGGTAATCTTCTTGTAGCCTTGGCCATCTTCATGTAGCGCAACAATTTGTCTTTTAAGATCCTCAGAGAGTTCTT
>BRDA01045754.1:11439-23841 GCA_036984385.1 Crenuchus spilurus
TCACTCATGTGGGGAGTGTAAAGACGTCTATAAATTCATTTAGAAAAATACCCTGTTGTGACTGTTTTACTGTGAAGAGGTGCCATGTTGGAACTTTCAGTGACCAGTATGAGAGAGTGTGAGAGCTGTACTACAAATTTGAACACACCTGCTCCCTATGCACACCTGAGACCTAGTAACACTAACGAGTCACATGACATTTTGGAGGGAAAATGAAAAGCAGTGCTCAGTTTGGACATTCAGGGGTGTAGTCTCTTAGGGGTGTACTTACTTTTTTTGCCGATGGTTTAGACATTAATGGCTGTATATTTAATTATTTTGAGGGAAGAATAAATTGACACTGTTATATAAGCTGCACACAGACTACTGTTCATTGTGTCAAAGTGTCATTTTGTCAGTGTTGTCCCATAAAAAGATTTACTTAAATATCTGCAGAAATGTGAGGGGTGTACTCACTTTTGTGAAACACTGTACATACTGTACATTAATGTTTTATGCATTATTGATTGGTATGAGCAACAGCTGCCCTGGTGAACTCTTTCATGCTTCAAAATCCCAGTTTCTCAGAGAATAGGATAACCTTTCTCTCTCTCTGGGGGGTGAATGAAAGAAGCTGGGACCACCTGACACTGGATCATTCTCATGGAATGCTGGGAATGGCGGGGATCCATTGAGGGGAGCCACCCCATGGGGCGATGCGGCATCCTTGAATTGTGTTTATTTGTTGGCACCCTGTCGTGAAAACCTTCCCATCAACTCCATATTAATCTTGTCATCGAAATTTCCCAGGCTCTTTCCCTCTCTGCTTCGAAGCCACTCCCAGTCCAGGCGTCTGATGAATTTATGAGCCTCTCCTCACCTCCTTACTCCTCTTTGCTGTGCTGTTCTCCTCTTATTCTCACTGATGACTCTTTTTCTCTCAGTGTGTAGCACACACATCCATCCACAAGGTGCTTAGAGATATGTGTGTTTTTTCTCACTGAGAAACAATAAGGAATAAATGAAATAAAGGAGTGAATGTACACTCACACACAGTGCTTTTGACATGCTGCCGTTTGTGGTGAAGGCCACTAAAAACCTTTGGTGATGAAAAACGTCCCTGTCCTGCTGGGAAGCCATCTTCCGTTTCATGCCGATGGAAATTTATGGCTCAGCACTCAGCACTTGTGGCCTGTCTGATCCCCCCAGAGAGAGGAAAGTTTATTGTCTCTTATTGTCTGCCTTGTAACAGATACATATATGGTGTTTTACATGCTACGTTTAGTTTTTAATTCATGTGCATGTCCTAGTTTCCTGCTTTCATCAGAGTTATGTGAAATATAAAATCTGATAAGTTCTAGAGTTTTATGTTTAGAAATGATGAAAAAATAACATTTTTGATCATAATTTAATGAAAAAACTCTTATGTTTTATATCCATTTCACATTTCAAGCCTGACATTTCATCAGTAGTGGTGTTGGCACTGTGGGCAGCTGCTGGGTATCTCCATAAAGCTTGTTAGCAGATGGAAGCATGAAGTGCTCTAAAGTCTTGGCTGTGTTGACTTTGGACTGAACACTGTTGACCAACATCAGCAGCTCAAACCATCACAGACTGCAGAAGGTTCTGGAGGAACGTTGTTTAATTTCATTATGTACTGTACTGTATACAACTTGATCTCAGCCACTTTTTCTAGAGCTCAACATCAAAATATCAGGCACTTAATACCTGAGACATATTGCAGACAAGCTTTATTAAGTATGTATTCCAGCTGTAACCGACTACATCTCATACATGTTTCTGAGATGTTTGTGTTTTACTGGGTACTATATGGTAGACTGGCGTTCAGGACCTACTTGAGCAATGCTGCACCAATAAGAGTCCTAACACCACATACAGTGAGAAAAATAAGTATTTGAAAACCCTGCAAATTTGCAAGTTCTCCCACTTAAAAATCATGGAGGGGTCTGAAATGTTCATCTTAGGTGCATGTCCACTGTGAGAGACATAATCTAAAAGAAAAAATCAGGAAATCACAATGTATGATTTTTTTATCATTTATGACATGCACCTAAGATGAAAATGTCATGATTTCTAAGTGGGAGAACTTGCAAATTCACAGGGTGTTCAAATACTTATTTTCCTCACTGTAGGTCATCTGTATAGACCTAAGACACACTGAGTCAAAGCCAGACTAATAGACACTGAAACCCCACTCGTGTTGTGTATGTACCAGAGCACTATGGCTTGGTGGCAGGAGGCATGTAGAGGTTAAGTGCTGCACTAAAGTCCAAATGTCAGCCAAAGACCTTGGTCACTCAAGCCCGCCTCTCCCTTTCCCCAGATTTACTGAGATGCTGAAATATGGGAAGGATCCTGGCCTATCAGAGTTCATCATCCATGTGTGAGACAGAGTGAGAGACAAGCTATTTTAATGAAGCACATATAAGGCTGGAGACTTACAATGCTCGTGATTACAGTAATAAATTAGTGCACAAGGCCATCAAGCTGTCCTCACACTCCTCAGGTAGAGTGGCGGGGCACGAGGAGAGAAAATATTAACCTGGTCATGTCTGTATGGTCGTAAGTCACTCGTTGGCACTGATGTGATAAACGACCTTCAGTACAGATAATTATTTTAAGTAAAATAGTTTTCTAAATACTAGTGTAGCTTTTAAAATGAGAATATAGTGGAAAAAATGTCAGAATTTTATATTTTAATTTTCACTTATTTCATATTCATCACATGTAAAGTCTCATATTTTAATGTTGATACTGTTTGAATAGTAAATTACTCAAATTCACAAAGAAATATTTATTTATCTAATAATCTGAAATTGAAACTGATCAACATTAAAACAAAAAGCCTACAATAGGTGACGTTATGTGTAATGAATATGAAGTATATGACAGTTTTCCTTTTTAAAATTAAATTATGACAAACACTGATATGAATGACATACATCTTTACTTGACTGTGGTGGCAAAGAATGACGGACGAGACATTGAGGATACCTTTAAATCAAAGCTAATTAGACATGGGATTAGTTGCCAGGGCCCTGCAATGGACAAGACATGACATGGCTGGCAGTGGAGAAATAAATGACAACGTAAATAAAAGCATGTGGCACATGACAAAAGTAAACAATTAAGGCACGTGGACAGAGGCGGGGCCAGGGACGAGGCTATGGTGGGAGGGTTACAATATAATCAATAATTCATTCATTCATTCATTCATTCATTATCACACCCGCTTAATCCTTATTAGGGTCGCGGTTAATATCTTGTTTAATTTCTATTTTTGCTTTTATTTTTATTTTTTCTTATTAGTCTCTGGTGTCATTCAGTCATGTTACACTTTTTGGCCCCTCAGGCAGGTGAAGCTGTGTTAATTTAGTTTCTGTTTTCCTTTTAACTTTTTATTTCATATTCTCTTATTTTTATTTGTGTCATTTTATTTGATATAATCTATATTTTATATTTATATTTACTACTTTTTATAATGTTTACAGTTTAGTGTTGCCCACTTATCATTTTAATATTGCATCAACTCATTTCAGTTTACTGAATCATTCTCAGCACTGTGGTGACACTGATGTGGTGGTGGTGTGTTAGTGTGTCTTGTGTGGAGACACTGTAGAGCATGCACCACATCAGTGTCAATGATAGTGTCAATGTCAGTGAAATGATACACCTGCTCTGTGGGGGGTCCTGGTCATTGATGTACACAGAATAACAGATGGACTATAGTCTGTAAGTGCACCTGTATGTTCAGTGGAGCTAAAATGCACAATGAGTGTAAATAGTGTCTGTACATGAACATTTAGCCCTGCTGCTCTTTCTTCTCTAATGTTTTCAGAGATGCTGGTTGCATCTCATGTCTCTGAGGATATGAACAAGATACTCTTATCCAGCCTCAGAAAAATGTCCCACAAGCGGCCTGACTGAGGAAGTGAGAAGTGAGAGCAGCGGTGGTGTCACACACACTTTATTTTTACAGTGCAGACACACAATCATAACAGCCAAAGCACTGGAATTCATATTCCATTCAGGCAGTGCTCAAGGCACCTCTAGAACGAAGCCCCCCTGCTGCTCTGTGGCATCCAGCCCAGTGGAGTGCGCCGGACATCACATGTGAGAGAGGGTCACTCACCCCCCCTGCCCTGCACACCACAGGCAGGGGGTGAGAGTCATGTCATTATACAAACATGCTGGTTTCTCCTGATATTGTTACAATGAGGGTGTCCTGACATAATGTGGCCAAAACTTTGTGGACATCCTTTCTAATCAATCCACTCAGTTACTTTAGGTTGACACAGATGTACAGATACACACACAGCTTGTCTAGTCCCTGTAGAGAAGTACTGCCAACAGAATAGGACTAAAGATGAGTCTGTTGGCACCATGTCTAATGCCAGGTGTGGGCTAGAGGGCACAGCACTGAGCTGTGGAGCTGTGGAGCTGTGTTCTCTGATCTATGCAGTGCTGTTAGGATGAGCTGGTGGAGTTGGGCATCCAGCATGCTGACTGTGAACAGCACTTTTGGCTGAACATGTAGTAGAAAGCCTTGACTGGACAGTAGAGAATCCAGTCAAGTGTAGCTGAATGAGCTCAGATTCAGGCTCAAGAAGTTGGAAATGGCCAACTCCAATCCATTCCTCCTCCCTCCATCCCTCCTTCATCCTCAGGGTTCAGTGCTCTCCTCTGGAGAGAAGGTCTGGCTCTGTTTAGTCAGCGCTAAAAAGGTTATCTGTAATGTATGAAGGTGCTAAGCAGAGATCTGACAGTGTGAGAATGCCTGAGGGAGTGTGTGTGTGTGTGTGTGTGTGCGTGTGTGTGTGTGTGTGTGTGTGTGTGTGTGTGTGTGCGTGTGTGTGTGTGTGTGTGTGTGTGTGTTTTCATATGTTTTCAGGACAAAAATATGATGCTCTGTAAAGGCAAAAAGTACTTGATATGTTGTGAGCTAGTCTGAAGAACAAACTTTGGTTCCAGATGTTCTCCTTGATGTTCTCAGCCATCACATGGATTTGTTCAGTTCATCAACTGTTCAATTAAAATTGTGATGTTCTTTAACCAAACCAGCCTTTACTGATTAATAATGTTTATTGAGGTTGTTAATGGACTAGTATCTCCTATCCTAGCATGGACATAATTTGGGGGGACAGGGTGGACATGTCCCCTACACTTTTTCAAAAGGCAGTTTTGGTCCCTTGCAGTTTTTTCCTCCAAAAACAATGTTACGCTATATTAATTAGAGTGGGGAGAGCACTAGGACTCAGCGGAAAATGGACATTCAGTCTGAAGCCTGTGTCCCTTTAAAGCACTGACAAGCTCATCGCTTGGATTTGACATTTGTTGCTGACATTTGTTACCCCATCAAACAGTGTCTGGACTTGTAAACCGGTGTTTTGAAAGTTGGCTTGCAGTTCATGTTCACCTGTCACTGTAAGTTGTTAACATATTTTAATATCAGAGGTTTAATATAAAAATTCATTAACATTAACATTAGAGTCTGTGTGCATGTGTGTACCAGTCTATGATAAGCCATCTATTTACATGCCTGTAAGTTTAACTACTGTCGAAATAATTCAGAAGTTCTGCTTATTTTTACTTAAAATTGAGGTACAACAGGTACAACAATAATTTTATGCTACATTCTTTTAACAGTTTAATAATATTTAATAATTTATTACAAAGTAAATTTTTATTAATGATCAATAGTAATTTTATTATTAATAACAATGCTCAATATTTATTATTAGTATATTATTAATAGTAACTAGTTATTATTAATAAAATATTAATACTTTGTAAGTACTTCATTAATATTTATTAATAATTAAAGGCACAGTATGTAATATTTCAGGTTATCTTTTAGCAGAATGTAAGATAATCACTAATAAAAATGATTAAAGACACATCTAATTATTATAAATTAAGAAGTCTTTTGATTATTTTACCTTAGAATAAGCTGTTTATATCTACTTTGGTCGCGGGTCGAACACAGACTGAGGCCGCCATCTTGCATCGCCATGTTTCTACAGTAGTTCGAAAAGGACAAACAGGATAGCGAACTGAAACCGTTTGTGTTGTAATGACGAATTGGCCACTCAAATTTGATGGCGCTGTAGCTTTGTTTTACCGTTGGCTGACATAAAGAAGAAGAATAAATACACATATATCTCAATAAGAAGAAATACATGGAGGAGAAGCAAGAATAAAGGTTTTTTGGTTTATTTGTTAAGATGGTGGAACATTCTTATGCTCGCGTCAGAGCAGTGGCTGTTTCCCAACACACAGTTTGTACACCAACCTTCACTGACATAGATTATTAAGCCACCCCCTCTGGTTTTCCTGGACTGCTGGTTACGGTCCGCTCGGAAGGCCGAGTCCAGCATGCTCTGGTTCAGCCATGTTTCTGTGAGACAAATCACCGCACAGTTCCTCATGTCCTCAGAAACATTCATCCTCAGCCGCAGGAGGTCCAGCTTGTTGTCCAGAGAGTAAAAGAGGAAAGAGGAAAAGAGATGGAATCGGGGGACGATTAGCGTTAGCCTGGCTATCACACCACCCCGTTTACCCCTCTTCTGCCGCTGGTCTCGTCTTCTCCTCCCGGCCTGTTTTCCACTCCAGCAGGCTGGTGTCCGGAGAAGCCGTAGTCTGCTCAGCTCAGCCCGAATGTTATTATCCAAAGTTGCTGCTTCTGTGGCTAAATTATCTCTTATCTGAATGAGTTCGGTTCGGCTGTAACTCGGCCACCTAGGGCGCATGAATTCAGTATCAGAACCGACGTAAACCAACATAAAAACTACTAAAACTGGGTATGCTAGGAGCGTGAGAAGCCGCTGTGCAACTGCATGCTGCTGTCTTGCCGTGGAAAAAAAGAAGTGAGTTTACTTTGTTTGTACAGAAAACAGCTAACGTTTACAATAGCACTACTGAAGTGTGGAAATTAAGTTTCGTCTGCATTGTAGCCATGATAATTTGACATATCACTAGCTCTAAAGCTGCTATTAGACATCGCGTTCAGGAGTATCAAAGATATATGACATCTTACGGCCAACGTAGAGACTTCTTTGTGTTTGGAAGGGTGAGGGGCTGTGGAAAGAGTTTTCAGTTGGTTGCAATATGGAAACTAAACCACTAGATGTCGCTGGAAACTACATACTGTACCTTTAATAATAATAATGTTGCAGCCCACACTGCACCATATCCCCCCACCCCAAATCAAGCCAGATGTGTCCCCCAACACTGAAATCAAAATTTTGTCACTGTATTCTAGTGATTAATAGTGTTTATTGAGGTTGTTTATTGATTAATATCTCCTATTCTAGTGATTAATAGTGTTTACTGAGGATGTTTATGGACTAATATATCTGATTCTAGTATGTCCACCATGATGTCTGGTGTAAAATTTGTACTAAATGTCTGCTGGAGAGTAAATAGTTGTAATAAAGTCTATAAACTCCCTGTCAACAACTTGTGGGAGACAGTGAAACTGATCTAAAAGGTGATGACACTGTCCTACCTCACCCTTCTGATCTGTCAGTGAATATATGTATATGTAGGACATATGTGTGACCACAGGTCCTGACAAAGCCTTAAAACAGATCTCCTTCACAGCTGTATGTGTATGTGTGCAGCTTTAGAGAGGGTGGTGGTCAGTCTTAATGGTTTTATTGAATTAATCACATGAGTGCGAGATCAGATCTGTGTCCAGAGGCTACAGCAGGCTGGGTCTGCGCAGGACCTCAGTGATGGCAGCTCATCGGAATGCCCGCTCTGAGCCATGAAAGAGTAAACGACTTCAATTGGGTTACTGCTATGAGGAGAGAGAGGGAGAGAGCGGGCGTGCAGGGGTGAGCTGTTTAACTTAATTAAACACTAATATGAAGCAGTCAGCGTGTCTGCCTTTGTTGTGGAACTGGTGGGGAGCCTCTGGGCCCCTCAGCGGGTGCCGGTGCTGCACTAGAGGTGTTATTAGCACTAGCAGGATTCCCCTCAAACTGAGGTGTAGCTCTCTGTCCTTAGACCTCCGACAGAAGAGCTGTGAAGCCATTAATTATTCAGTCTCTCACGAGACTTCTGAGAAAGCATCTTTTGCCAGTCCTGATGTATTCTCAAAAAATGATTTTTTAAAAAGTGAAATCATCTGAAATCTAATCAGAATGTCTAATATTTCTCATTCTGAGAATGATGTCAGCTTATTATAAATTTACCTTCAAATCAAAAATATTTGACATGTCAGAAAATTCTATTCTAGGTTACACTTCTTCTGTCCAACCCACTAAACAGTCAATCCATGGCTCTACACCCATCTCTATCTTGTACATGTACATTTTTGGTGTATTCATGTATTTGATGGGCATGGTACTGAACCACCAGAACCCATTTCCTTCTTGTTCTAACCCCTCAGAAATCAATCAACACACACACGTGCTAAATAATTGCTTTTTGCTAATAATATGCGGCTTAGAAACTCACAAGTCTTATCACTAATAGTAACACATCTTGAATCTCAAAACATTTTGTACATTACTTCAGTTCAGTGATAAGCACCCAGGAACCTCACAATGGTCTTATCACCACTTCTAATAGACCTTGAATTTCAAAGCGTCTATTTTTTAATAATGTAATATTGCAGGATAAGGTTACTGTCCCTCGACATCCCACTTCTGACACCAACTGTTAGGGTTCTTTTCTGTGTCTTGTCGTCTGGGTGGATGAATAATAGAGTGCAGGTGAAACAGGCATTTATAACCAGTGATAACATGATTCTTTGACATTATCTAAATTGGCATAATATGTGTTCATGATGTGTTGTGAGAGTAGTGTGAGAAAAGTTGCTGTGAGATTAATTACAGGAGTTGAAATAGTCATTTGACCAGAGTTTATTCCCAGAACATTCAACGACCAAACAAGGTCTTACTGACCTCCACCATCTAACTGAAGAGGACGTGCTTCACATTTATTACGTAAAATTCACTCTATTCACAGATTATTTTGCTTATTTCAAGACAAATGCTATAAACAAGCACAACTATATGGTCGTATAGTTTAGTTATATGTTAAATGTGATCAACTTTAAGTAAATAACACTGTAATTTGCACTCTGGTTAGATGCTAACTGCATTTCATTGGCTCTGTACCTGTACTCTGTTTAATCTAATTTCATCTAAATTATCTTTAAAATAAGCTTGAATTAAAATGTTTAGACATTTTGACTAGATTTACTCGCTAGGAGATCTTTTTTTGCTTGCAATTATCTCAGAGTATAATTGTAGTCAGGTATAATACTGAATCTGAAGGCCAGATATAGTGTATAGGTTTGTTTTAGCTTTATTTCCTACATGTTGGTCTCTTAAATAAGTGTGTTTATATGTGGAGTGATTGACATGCTGTCTTGCTGGAGTCTGGGTGGTCTGAGCATGGGGGTAGGGTTGCTTTGACAATCTGCATGCCTTTATATTTTCCTTTTTTTGCTTAATTCTGCTCTGTGGAAACTGATTATACTCAATTTTGCATCCCCTAAAGGCTATTTTAATGAGAAAGCCTCACTGATAATGAACTTTTTTTTCAATAATCAGGCCTTTACGGCTCATGTTTGATATGATTTACTTACCTAGGCTCAAAGGAAATGAAATAAATCAGAGCCTCAATTTAAAAAATTCTTCCTAAAGAGGTTTTTGATTTGAGCCATATTTGCTCAAACTTCTGAAATGTGCAAACAAACCGATGACTGAACACAGAAACTGCTGCTATGAGAATAATAATGTCTGGCCACCGGCCAGCTGCCCTGGACTTCCCTCCCCTGTGGATGTTTAGGTAATCTGACCTCGGCGACCTCTATAAACATCCCTTAATTGCCAAAGTCTGGCTCTACCGGAAGGAATACTGACTGATTTGCTTATAGATCCACGGTGAAAACAAAGGGATCACTGACAGATCAGATCATTTCCCAAAGCCAATTGGAAATGCTGTGTTTCCACTCCAACACCTGTTGGCAAATCCTCTCAGATGAGATCTGAAGGAGCTCGTTCTCCTCTACAGATTCTTACAGACTCACTAATTACGTTGATGTTCACTGTGTGTCCATAGCAGATTGGCACCATGTCTAATGCCAGGCTTAGGCTAGAGGACACAGCATTGAGCTGTGGGGCAGTAAAACTGTATTTTTAGTACTTTTCAGATGAGTTGGTGGAGTTGCTTCACATACGTGGACTACGCACTGCGTGTAGAGTACCCACATTTCTAGCACCAGCAATGCCTTCCCTGGACAGCAGACAACAAAAGCAGGTGAATGAGTCACTTCATGACTGCAGTGATGTCAAGTGGTTTTTAATGTTTTGGCTAAAACAAGTAAATTGCTTGTATACAGCGTGGCATCTCAAATCTTTCCATTTGGTTTCAGCCAGCACTGTTGATGAAATAAAGTGTGGCTGTTTTTAAAACCCAGGACATTTGCACCTGTGTGTACATTACAAAGTCATATCAGAACATTATGGCCACTGACCTAATAGTGAGAATAACCACCACTGGCTCAGAGGGTTTACTCAATGGTGATCTTTGACACTTGTCCTGTGCTCATTATAGAGGATAACATCTTCACTGTGGCTCTGTACCACTCGCTGGAGTCGTTTTTCCCCTCTGGCATCAATGTGGCACCACTGTTATGCCATCGGGAGGCTAAATATACAAGAAGTCCATTCTCAGTAGACCTTCACTACGGCAGCTTTCACAGAAAGTTAGTGGCTTCTGAGATGCTTCCTCCACCATGCTTCACTTACCTTTTTTCATGCCCTTTTGGACATCAGTCACATAATGTCTTTTGCCCATTCTGATGGATTTACAATCTGCTGCAACCATAGAGTTATTCATATCAATGCAAGACATGTCATTTTTTAAACAAGACAGGTTGACAGCTATGCACTACAGGGGTTAGACAATGAAAGTGAAACAGCTGTCATGTTAGTGTGGGAGGTTTCATGGCTAAATTGGACCAGTCTGGTGGCCAATCTTCATTAATGTCACATTGCACCAGTAAGAGCAGAGTGTGAAGGTTCAGTTAGCAGGTAAGAGCACAGTTATATAGTATATTACAATGCACACAACATTATGGTGACATACCAGAGTTCAAAAGAGGACAAATTGTTGGTGCACGTCTTGCTGGCGCATCTGTGACCAAGACAGCAAGTCTTTGTGTCTAAATATTATTGAGCCACTTTGGGGTGTTTTGGAGGAGCGAGTCAGGAAACGGTTTCCTCCACCAGCATCACGTAGTGACCTGACCACTATCCTGCAAGAAGAATGGCTTAAAATCCCTCTGACCACTGTGCAGGACTTGTATATGTCATTCCCAAGACAAACTGATGCTGTATTGGCCGCAAAAGGAGGCCGAACACCTACTAATAAATTATTGTGGTCTAAAACCAGGCGTTTCAGTTTCATTGTCTAACCCCTGTTGATCTTCCTAAAACTCTGCACACTGGTGTAAAGACATGTTGGCTTTATGAAATGAGTACAATAAAACTGGGATAAAGCAATGGAAAATCAGAAATCAGCGGCGAAGCTGACTTATGGAGACTGTACAATGAGCAGACTGATTGAGTGATTGTCAACATGTAGACTCTATGGCATAATTTTTACCAATATTACAGGCCTGTAAGTCATGACTGAGTCATACTGATAGAATAAGACTAGTGTAAAACATGCTAAAACAATATTCTGCAGGATCCAGACTAGAAGCAGGTGATGCATAGGCCATGAAAATCTATGATAGGTGCCTCGTAGTGGTACAGTCATACACCAACACTGTTCTGTCTTCTGCTGACCAAGTTGATAAATTTCCATATATTATAAACTCTATAATAGACTATACATAGGCCTAATATAAACCTACATAACAGTGCTACTAGACATCTTTGTCTAACAAATGGAATTTGTACACAAATACCGAAAATGGGGTCAAAAATGTCAGCTGGTGATTTTATTTTCTTTCTATAAAGTCGAGACCGTCTACCTGCAGCAAAGTGACTGTTTATTACATAACTTTGGTGATACGTTTTGAAAAGTAAATTCCAGACCCCTTTCTGCATTTATTTGTGCAGTTGTAACAGGCACACGACTCTGGCAGCTCTACTTGAACGAGTTTTTGTCTTTAGTTTTGAACCAGTTCTCCCATTTTGATAATGGCGGCAATTCCTCCATGGAATCACACGATCACGTGACCAGTGCTCGCTCCCCCTTTTTAACTCTATGGCTACAACTGACTAGTGTGCTCGCTTACTTATACTTGCTACAAACCCTGTCACATGGCATCTGTTTATTCCAAACCAGAGGAGGTCATAATATTACAAACCGGATTCCAAAAAAGTTGGGACACTAAACAAATTGTGAATAAAAACTGAATGCAATGATGTGGAG
>BRDA01045762.1:0-12210 GCA_036984385.1 Crenuchus spilurus
TTTCCAGATAGCAAAATTATTCTGGCCCACATCTGGCCCTCATCCCCTATTTCATTTGACCCACTAACCACATGGATTGACAGCACTTGAGTGGACTGCTCCCAGTTGCAAGATGTGGGCCACATATATGCCAGATTAGGGCCACATATCAGCCAAATGTATGTAGCACTGCCATATCTCTGCCAGAACTGGACCACATCTGTTATGGTACATGTGAGCCAAATATGTATTTTCAATATAAGGGCCACATTTGGCTCACATTAGATGCCCAAAGACATGACAAAGTGAGGAGTAATGAATGTCAGCCAATATGTTTTCCAATGCCTCCGGGTTGGGTTGCCAGATGGCAGAACTGATTTTTGATTTGATTTGATTTGTCACTATGAAATTAAGAGTTAGGGGAAAAACCAGGAGCACCTTGCACCAAGAGTTAAAAATAGAAGAGCACTTGAAAATAGGCAGTTTTGACAAGAATGCAACATTTGATGATCCATTGTCACTGTTCTGATTACATGATGGAGGTTGAATTAACTCTTATTTGTAAACTCATACCTATCTGAGTGTTATCATATAGATGAATATAGCTAACTGTTATTTTCCACTCACAGGAAGTCCATGGACTGCCCACACTAAGACATCAGTAGAGTTCATCCAACTTTTCATTGACTTCAACTCCTACAGAATGTCCAGCAGGACTTCTCACTGACCAGACCTTTGATACAAGACTTTTACTCATCTCTCACCTGAGTGGGAGAGATGACCTAACTAAATGGAACCATTTAGTGACTTATTCAGAGGAACAGAGCATAATCAGAGCCAGAATCACATGAAAAACTCAACATGCCCACAACTTACTCCTTTGTGGAGTGTTTAGTGTTTCACTTTGAAGCTGCTCTAAAGTAAAGCTCTAAAGATAAACACAGATCATTAACAGCATACAAACACTAATTTTCACGTTGTACATTTCAGAAGATCAAGAGTAGCCCACAACAAACCTGTCCCTATAGACTTAACATCAAACATCATGCTGGAACCTAAGCTGGCTGTCACCTATATCAGCATGTTTCTTTTTATTCATTATTACGGTAAAGTGAACAACTGCACATGTTTATATATGTATTATTAATAGTGATGGGCAATAAAACGATATTGATTTGTTTCACGATAATTTTTCCCTCGATGACGATGATAAGCCAGGTCAGTAGAATTCGATAAGCATTAACGTTCATTTCCATTTCATGTCTAAGCAGCTTGACAGTCTGTTACGTGTCTGCTGCTCCTGTCGGCGGCGGCTCCACCCCTCTCCCTGGACTGGTGCATCGGTGGGAACATTACCTGTCCAATGGCTGCCCTGTGGAGGCGGGGTCTACAAACGGAGCTATGTGCAGTTGGGGAGGGAGAGAGTAGAGCAGCTGAGAGTTTCAGTGTGTGCTTACATTCTTGAGAACTGAGTTTAGAGAGAGTCTCCCGAATTGTGTGATCCTCCTCACCAACGCCGCCAACAGCTGCTGCACATGTGCGTGTCTGTCTGCTCTCACTTCTCTGCTCTGAAGTTTATTAACAAAATTTAATATCGCGATAATTATCGAGATTGATCAATATAGAAAAAATATCGTGATAAATGTTTTTGCCATATCGCCCAGCTCTAATTATTAACCATGGTATGAATACTGTATATCTACAAAAATCTACATTTTGCTATTACAGTAGGACTGAAGTTTAAGAACAGACAATGAGATTAAATGGCTACAGAACTGTTAGGTACAGTCTCTGGGTTTTGACATATGCTTTACCTTCAGTAGGTGGTTCACAGTATTGTGTGAAAGTCACAGACTGACTTTTCATTGATCAATTTTGGTAAAAAAAAAAATTATATTCTATCTAATAAAAGTCTTTTATCGTTGCTCCATGTAGAGTGTAATGACTAATTGTATCTCTGTGTGGTTCTGCACCTGCACCATGGCCATACAGAGGGTCATCAACACTCTCCCCTCCCTGAAAGAACAATACAGCACCCACTGTCTCAGGAGGGCACATAGAATTATAAAAGACAGTACACACCCAGGACGTTGGATGTTTGAACTGCTGCCGTCTGGCAGGTTATTGATTTATATACTTTATAGTGCTAACAATGATCTTTTTTTCTGATTTATTTGATTATTTCTATTTTCTTTTTCTTTGTTCTGTTAATGTTCTTTGCAACAAGAAGGGAGGCTGCACTTCAATTTGTTTGTGCAAGTACAATGTGCAATGACAATAAAGGATTCATTCCTTCATACATAATCTGTCACTTGCCCTGAAATGTGTGCTAAAGAGCCTCAATATTAATACCACCAGACATGAAAACTATGGGACTGCTATATGACTTTGCAGACTTATACTCTCAGAGTGTCAAGAAATATGTGTTATTATGTTTCTCAGCATTAAACATTTGCCAGTGGGTAAATATAACAAGCTAAACGACTTTGAGAAGGACAAGTGATGGCTAGACGACTGGGTTAGAGTATTTCCACAAGAGTAAGACTATCCCATCTAGTCCAAAACCATAGAATAGGTTTGGTGGTTTTGTTGCAAACTGGACTCTGTTGCATTGCATTTTAAAATCTATTTAAAACATTTTTTACCCAATAGCCCAAACTCTGCTTTTGAATTCTTCTCAATTAGTCATTAATTTTACTTTACAGTGTTAAGAAGGCATTTGAATTATGAAAATTAAGTGATGTCTTGCAACTATGTCATCTGCTAATCAGGTTTCTAATATGTAGACAAGACATATAACAATATATAAATAGTGTAAATGTCCCTCTAATGTCACTTATATCAGTAATAATGCATGACTGTGTATTTAAAAAGGAGACAAGGAAAGCTGGGGTTAGCTCTAATTATGAAATCAGCCCTATCCATAATCCAAAGCTAACTGGCATGCTGAGTAAAGACCCTTAAAAGGCCCACAACTCAGCTGAAGTGGCCTTTAATGGCCCATAGAGCCCCCATCAGCCGTGTGTCGGCACACCCTGTTCTCTCTTGTACTGATTACCTGCTTGTACACACGGCAGGGAAGATACCTCACCCCATAGAGCATTCATTACAGCCCAAGCAACAGGTAAGCTCCCTAAAAATGTCATTTTATTCTACTGAAGACATGTGAAAGCAAACAAAACTGAAAATCATATTTAGTTCATTTTAAAATCACTTTAAAGTTTAATTTACTATATCACAAAAAATATATTGTGAGCTGTCAGCACACCGAAAACAGTTCTGATTTTAAACTACTATGACTAAATTTGACTATTCACCATATTTAACCCTGGCGAGTCTCCCTACCCCTTCATTGGGTGAATCAAACCTGAAATCTGACCCCCAAGCCACTGTGCTGCCCCACGACCAAACCAAAATAAACTAACCACTAACAAAACCTTGCAATGGTGCTTTTGAACTATAATTAACAATAAGAACTCATTTCAAATGTATGAACAACGATAATGTACACTGTAAACAAAAGCAGAAATACAGAGGAGTGAGTTTTAGAGACGCTGTAGAATTACAGATGTTAGTTTTTGTCAATGAATAACAGACTCGTTCTGTCTCAAGAACTTACAGCCTATCTAAGAATATTTTCCTGATAATTTATATCACTAAAACAAATACAGAAGACTACATTCCTGTTGCACCTACTGAAAATGTATAGTACCAAATGGCTGTACTGGGCTGTATATTGTATGTGTGGGTGCGATGGGCTCCTGTGCAATAGTGGCACAGAATTAGGCATGGAGGGTCACCAATGACTAATAAAATTTGTCACTGATGTGGGTAATTTCTTATCACAAGGTTAGAGTGTTTATAACCCCCATAAAATAATGTTCTTTTTTTATTTCTACAGGCTTATTAAATCATTTCCTGTCAAAGGAAAAGACAATGTACAAATGTTATGCAAAGTCAATACTGCGAAGACTCAGTTTCATGAAATGACAATCTATCTAGCTGGTAGACTACACCTAACTGTATCTTTTAAATGATTATTTTTACTTGATTTTTGCCCCCATGTGTTTGGTAGCCAATCCACCCGCAAAATCATTGACACTCCCCATCACTTGTAATGTCCGTGACTCTAGGAGGGTGCAGACTAACACAGGCCTCTTCTGATGCATGTAAAGCCAAGCCACCACTTCTTTTCAAACTGCTGCTGATACTACTGGGCTTGGAGGAAATCCAGAGGAAATCCCCAGTTCTGATGGATCACCTGGCAGACTTAGTAGTGCTGGGGATAGAATGCCATCTTACCTGCCCTGAGAGAGAAGGGCCAATTTTTGCACTCTTGGGCCCCAGCTGTCAATGGCAAGCAGCATGATCGGGATTAGAACTCATGATCCTCAGATCATAGTGACGGCAACTTTGTCTACTAAAATATATTTAGGACTTTTGTATTAGTAGATGATTGCAAACCTAAGCCTGAAATGCACAGCACATTGATTGAGTTCATCTGATGGATCACTTGCAGCCTGAAGAAATGGTGCTACGAGTTTTATTAGATTAGATTCAACTTTTGCCACACAATGGAATTTGACCTCCGCATTTGCAGTGAACCCCCCACCCCCACCCCCACCCTAATGTGTACACTAGGCTATGAGAACATGTGCCCAAAGCAGTAGGCAGCCCTATCTATGAGAAAGCGAACGCAGGGAGAAGTTGGGGGTAAGGTGCCTTTTATTGTATGAAATAAGTATTTGATCACCTACCAACCAGCGAGAATTCTGTCTCTCATAAACCTGTTAGTTTTTCTTTAAGGAGCCTCCTATTCTGCACTCATTACCTGTATTAAATGCACCTGTTTGAACTCGTTACCTGTATAAAAGACATCTGTCCACACACTCAATCACACTCTAACATGGCCAAGACCAAAGAGCTGTCTAAGGACACCAGGGACAAAATTGTAGACCTGCACAAGGCTGGGATGGGCTACAGGACAATAGGCAAGCAGCTTGGTGTGAAGGCAACAACTGGGAAGAAACACAAGATGACTGTCAATCTTCCTCGGTCTGGGGCTCCATGCAAGAGCCTCACCTCATGGAGTAAGGATGATTGAGAAGGGTCAGAGTGTAGGGCAAGGCACTACAGGCTTCCCAGGACAGGGAACCAATCCATCACTGGGTGCACACAAGGACAATTCAGAGTACCCAATTCAACTGTGGCAGGAAACTGGAGACATGGTAATAACATGCAGACAGGGAGAGGAAACCCACATAGACACAAGGAGAACATGGAAACTCCACCCAGATGGGGACTTGAAACAACAGGAAAACAGCACACGGAAGTAAAAATATGCAAAACTAGAACAATAACAACCCACAGAATTAATGTTAGAACTCTTTATTAGCCTCATTAGCTATAGCTGCTTTACATCAGAATATATCAGATGAGCACGACTGGCAGCGCTTCCTCAAAGCGAGCACAGCTCCCGCTCTCACCACGGGCTCTATGATCAACTTGAGAGTCATGCTGGCTTTGAGGAAGTGGAATCTGTCCTCATTTCAGTCAGTCGCAGAGAAGCTGAATGTGCAGGAAGGCAGTGATGTTGAGGTAGATGACTAACACTGGATGCTTCTTTGGTAGACTTGATGCAGAGGTGTCAAGTAAAGTACAAATACTGTACTTCCTTACTGTACTTAAGTATAAATATTGGTTATCTGTACTTTACTGGAGTCATTATTTTCAGACGACTTTTTACTTCTACTTACTTACATTTTCTTGTAATTATCGGTACTTTCTACTCCTTACATTTTAAAAACAGCCTCGTTATTTCTACTTATTTCATTTTGGTTTGTGATCATTTAAAAAACATCCAGATAAACGGCTCCATCCAGAAAGAGTGAATGTGACTGTGGTTGGATGAGAAGTATAAACATATACCATTCTGATACCCTATTGGTAAGTGATCCATCACATTAAGGGACTTAAATATATCACTGTTTTCTGTTAAGCTAATTTAGCTGCACAGCATATACATTTACACAGTAGTTCATAGACATCATTTCACCTCTTTAGTGATAGGGTTACAGCTAGAGCTAGGGCAAGGGTTAGACTTAGCATTAGTGACAAAGCTAGATGTTGGGCCAGGATTACGATTAGGTTTAGGGTTACATCTAGAGCTAGGGCTATGGTTTATCCAAAAGGTAGCGCTAGGATTAGGGTTAAGGCTACAGCAAAAGCTAGGGTTAGTGTCAAAGATAGAGCTTGGGCTAGGATTAAGGTTAAACCAAGATCTAGGGCCAGTGTTATTTCTAGAGGTAAAAGTTTAAGGTTAAGGATTAAACTGTTTTTATGCACTGGCCTACTGAGCTCCGTGTGTGTGTGTGTAAGTGGGTGAATCCTAACTAGGGCTGCCATGATTAGTCGACTAGTCACGATTATGTCGACTATTAAAATAGTTGACAACTAATTTAATATTCGATGCGTCGTTTGTTTGTTTTTTACTTTCATTTTCTCTCCAAACTGCTGCGTCTCCTTTTCTGTCCTTGATGCACATGCGCAGTAGTGGTAACCGGGGTAGGCTGTGGATGACGTCATAGGACGTTATATACAGACAGGCTCTGCTGTCATGGCTACCCGGAGCTCAAAAGAGTGGGATCATTTTAAGAAAATGAAAGAGAAACGTGTGCAATGTAATATCTACAAGGCAGAACTTGCCTTCCACAGCAGCACAACTGCGATGCACGAGCACCTGAAAAGCAAGCCTGTTGTGGCTGATTGTGACAATGATGAAGAGGGACCGTCATCTCGGTAAGCTAAATTGCTAGTTAGCTGCTAAAATTAGCGTAAACAGAGAGTTAACTTGCTGCTTACTCATATTTATAGCTGTAAAAGTGAACATTAGCGATGACGATCTGATTCATTAGCCTTAGCACACATTCATGTGTTTTCTGTAACGTTATAAAAGTCATGTGTTTGAATAGCAATGCTAATGTTTTCTAACATAACGTTTCAGTGCTACGTTTACACTTTATGCTAAACAGTTAAATAATTGTTTGTT
This sequence comes from Crenuchus spilurus, assembly GCA_036984385.1. Lineage (NCBI taxonomy): Eukaryota > Metazoa > Chordata > Actinopteri > Characiformes > Crenuchidae > Crenuchus > Crenuchus spilurus. Next base: position 7,028 of record BRDA01045762.1, read on the forward strand.
GCAACAAGCTGCATATTTCATTAAAGGTTTAATGAACTATGATCTTAATTGTTTTTATTTTTAGTTTTGAAATCTAATGACGGTTATATAATAGCAGCTGCATTCTAGTGCGATAAGCTGTATGTTTTATATTCAATTAACATACGATCCGATTAGTCGACTAATCGTAAAAATAATCGGTGATTAGTCGACTATAAAAATAATTGTTTGTGGCAGCCCTAATCCTAACTAAAACTTTTTGTGATGCTTATATATTCCTCCATGGTACCAATTAGAATGAGATATTAGGGTTCGGTATTTGGGTTAGGTTTTAGGGATAGGGTTAGGGCTCGCCCTAGCTCTGTTTTTTTGTTTTAGTGCTGGTTGTTGTGTATATGTTTCTATGTTAATGTTCTATATGTTAATCCCGTTTAATAAAATTTTACTATATTACTATATTTTAGGCACAGCTGTCTGGGAAGGACCAGTATCACTTGCCACTCTCATTAAGTTTTATGCTTTCCATTGTTTCAACTGACAAATCCCTTGTTGGGGCCATGCTATCTTTTATTTAACCTCATCCAACAAACTGATAAGGTCAGTAAGTCTGGTGATTTCATCATTTTGCCAGGGGTTTACCTGAATATCCAATGTTTTAAAATACATTAAAATATTAGACCAGACCCAGCAGATCTCAGATAAGTTTGATCAGTGAAATCAATGAGTTAGTTTTTCATTTAAACATCTAATATGCCACTCAAGTTTAGTATTACATAAGTATTTTTACCTTTTTACAGTACATCAAATGAACTGGTAATGTGGTGAAGAGTGTGTCAAGATAAACTACCAGTTGTTGAACTGATGATATACTAAAATATTACTAAACTAAAATATTCAATTCAATAAATCATATTAATAATTTAATAAGTTATGTCACACTTTACCATAATGCTCACAAGTAATGGACTGTATTAAGCATCAGTAGATGTCTGAGCAGTCTTATTCTGAACAATCTCTCAGACAATCTGCCATCTTTATCAGCTGTTAACACAAACTTTATTAATAATATGACAAATAAATGAAGATGGTTTCACACAAGACACACTCTTTTATATGGATAAACTGATTATTATCATTAATTAAAAGTTAATTACCAAACATCAAATAACAGTCTTAACTACTGTTACTGTAGTATCTGTATCTTTAATGGAAAGTGCTACTAATTTAAATATGATTCCTAAAGGAAAGAGACAGAGAGAAAGAGAGAGAGAGAGAGAGAGAGAGAGAGAGAGAGAGAGAGACAGAGAGAGACAGAGAGAGAGAGAGAGAGAGAGAGACAAAGACAGAGAGAGACAAAGACAGAGAGAGACAAAGACAGAGAGAGACAGAGACAGAGACAGAGAGAGAGACAGAGACAGAGACAGAGAGAGAGAGAGAGAGACAGAGAGAGAGAGAGAGAGAGAGACAGAGAGAGAGACAGAGAGAGAGAGAGACAGAGAGACTAGGCTGTCAGAGCGAGAAGCATCTCCTGAATCAATACTCTTCATTTCCCTCTGCACAGAAGATACTAGTCCAGCTTGCTGATTTAGAGCCCCACTATTCTATTTACACGTGCGCACGCACACACACACACACACACACACAGCTCCCCATGCTTCCTTGTTGTTTGTGGATTGCATTGATGCAGCCTCTTTTCAGGTCATGTTGCTATGATGTGCTCTCAGAGGATCCTCATCCCCTTTCAATGACCAAGAATTACAAATTCCTGATGCACAGCTATCATTAAATGGCTGAATAATATCCCCAGCTGGTCTCAATAAAACACTAATCATTTTTCCACAGCCCCTGTCAACAGATTACAGTGTTGGAAATGAAAGAGAAGAACACTGTCAGACAGACGGGTGACGATGTGATGTTTAGCACAGATTATGCAAAGGTTTTTCTGTTCCAGAGAAAAAGATCAGCCTGTCTGCAAAAGCTCCACTCCAACATTTCTTAACCTGAAGAGTGTTTTGCTTCGAGTGAAACAGATCCAGTGAAAATTATGAAGAAAAACTGGTAACACTTTCTATGAAGCCTACATTTATAAGTAATATTAAATGTGTTTATAGCTACTTATAACTTGGTAATAATGCTTTATAAGCATACTTATAAACTCTAATAATGCATCATGAGGCTCTAATTATACATTATAACTCTGGGCTTGAGGACTTATAAACATGTTATAACATTAATGTTATAATTCATTATAATGCATTATAAGCAAATAATGTTCTGCACTGTTATAAAGGCCTTATTCCAATTATAAAGCATTATGAACATTCAAAATGCCATCACAGAGTGCTTCAAGTAAAGATTGATATTTGAAGTTTTTTCCTCATTATAAACATTTTTAATCACTGTAATGCTTTATAAACATACAATCACCTGAGCAGTTATAAAGGACTTACGAAACCTGTATTTATAAGCCATTATAAATTTGTATTCTCTTTGTAGCTTTGTAATAAAGCTTTGTAAGCACACTTGTAAAGTTAAAATAATGCATCATAAAGCTCCTATAATAAACTATACACTGTGTAATAATCATATAGTAACAACTTTCACTATACATTTTATTCACTTTTTCCTTATAATGCATTATAATGCATGAATTTAGGTTCAATGTCACCTGTGAATAATTATAAAGCACCTAAAATACATATTAGTAATAATAAACATGTAATAAATGTTTATAATGCCATAAATGAGTGAGTTTAACATTATTGTTATAAATGAATTATAAGCTACTATAAACATGACTGTTGTAAAACAAGGTGAAAATAAACTGATTATAAAAGACACATTATTCAGGGTTCTTGCAGGTTTTGGTGAGTTCAGTTTAAGACTTTATTAAGACCTTTTAAGACCATTCTCAGTGAAATTTAAGACCAACATGATAAATTTCCAGAAATATTGTAATGATCCCAAATATTCTCAAAACATTTTATTATTAATTCAGTTATTGAAAACGATTAATTTAATTCAATATTAGAGCAGATAGTTACATTTTCAACACAAGTAACCTTACCAACACAACACTAGCATGTTTAATACAACCGCACTGTACATATGTCAGAGTTCTTTTTTATCACTAATCTCAGTATCAAAGGTCTTACTCGCTCAGAACATCCGCGCGTGCTCAGAATTGTGGCACAAATGTAACGCCATATTCAATAACACCGGGAAACGTCTACAGTTTGTCGCTAGCCGCTTTTTTTGGTGGAAAAAGTCTGAAAACTCGCTAAATATAGCAACGACGGTTGCTAATGGCTCTAACAGTGTCTTCACCGAAGTAGTAGCCTGCAGTTATGGGATTTGTAGGTCAAAGACAACGGCCCACACTGGTAGCCCCCACATAAACACAGAGAACAGAACTACATTTACACTGATGCATTTAGTCGACGTTAGCAGAAGTTAGCATAACTATCTTCCAATTAGACCACACTTCCACGCAAGTTTTAAGACTTTATAAGGCCTTAAATTTAAAGGTTAGAATTTTAGACTTTTTAAGACCCTGCAGGAACTCTGATTATTGCCATTTTACTTCAATTCTTCAATTTCAAAGAAAACAGACTAAAGCATGCAATTATTTTGTACTTTAAGAATAATTTCACTCTGTCTAAGCACTCACATGTAGTTCAGTTCAGTTCAGTTGTTTTTCAGGCACACTCGTGCATTGTATTTTCTGATATAAAATGTAATGTCAGTCACTTTATTGAAGCATTCATAACATTTTGAATGTTCATAATGCTTTATAATTGTAAAAAAGTCTTTATAAGAGCGCAGATCTTTAATTTGCTTATAATGCATTATAATGAATTACAACATTAATGTTATAACATGTTTATAAGTCCTCAAACTCAGAGTTATAATATATAATTACAGGCTCATGATGCATTATTAGAGTTTATAAGTATGCTTACAAAGCATTATTACCAAGTTATAAATAGTTATAAACACATTTATAATGACTTATAAATGTAGGTTTCATAGAAAGTGTTACCGAAAAATTATATTTACACCATTTGTTCCCCTTACTTCCCCTTACCCCAAACATCACACACCAAAATAACTACAAATGTGATGTGATCCAGCATAAAGGACCTTGAGCAAAAATGATCAACTTCTAAACTGTCCCAGAAAAGCAGCAAGCTGTTCAATGAGGTGAATCAGACTGGAGAGAGAGAGAGAGAGAGAGAGAGAGAGAGAGAGAGACAGACAGAGAGAGACAGACAGAGAGAGAGAGAGAGAGAGACAGACAGAGAGAGACAGAGGACAAAGGTCACTTTCTTTGTCCAGACCAGGCCCCACGATGTCCACCAGCTTCCTAAGGCTGGTTACCCTTGCAGAAAGTAAATCCTGGTGAGTGCAGGGGATGTCGCACTTGTCACGTCCAGCCGAGCACGATGTATAAGTGGCTCTTTCAACAGCCAGTGCAGTGACAGACTGTCCTGTCTCTCTATATTAAAAAGATTAAAGATTTTTAAAACACTACAATAAAAACCAGGCAGTATAGCAATGTCCAGGGTGTTGGTGTTCATTAAAAACAACGTCCTGCCAAACCCCAATCCCTCCACTGTGTGCAGAATCCTGCAAGCCACCGCCTTCCAAACCAGGTCTTTGGGGCCAGCCAGTAGTCTCTGGATAAACTGAAGGCGGAAGGCTGCTGTCCTGCTGGCGAGGTGGACCAGCCCCTGTCCTTCTTTGTCTTTGGGGAGGTGAAGGACAGCCTGCGGTAACCAGTGCAGCTTATCCCAAAAGAAATCCACTAAAAGAGCTTGAATGTTGGACAAGAGAATTGGAGGGGGATCCATGCAAGCCAACCTGTGCCACAATGATGATGCCACCAGGTTGTTGGCGACTAGTACCCTCCCCCGATATGACATTTGGGGTACTAGCCACCGCCATCTATTTAGCCGCCCTTTTACTTTTTCAACTAGACCTTCCCAGTTTTTTTTGACATGCATGTTGTCACCCAGGAACACTCCTAGGTATTTAAACCCTCCAGTTTTCCATGACAGGCCATCAGGTAGGATGGGTCCCCCACCATTCCAGTCACCCAGTAAAACAGCTTCACTCTTTGCCCAGTTTATTTTTGCAGAAGATAAAATGTTAAAATCCATTAAAACATTCTTTAAAATGTCCACATCATCCTGAGAATTGAT
>BRDA01045767.1:0-12829 GCA_036984385.1 Crenuchus spilurus
GAGTGTGATCGCTCTTTGTCTGGAACCTCCTCTTCGACATTACCATCAAGGGTGGCCCTACCAGGAGCATAGCTCCAGATGGTATCGCTCTTAGAGTCAAAGGTTCTCTCAAGCTTCTCCACCATGGCAAGGTAGTGATCTCAGGAGAAGGATAGTCATATAACAACACTAATTAAATTAGATTTTGTTAAAATAATACTCTACATATTACTTAATTGCACATTTTAATGCACAATTTTCTGAATTCAGCACATTAAACATCTAATATTTAATGCCATAGGTTTTGCACAAGCCTAGTTTTATTTTCTTTACAACACAAGTATTTTGCACTAAAGTGTGCAAAAATGTGTTTCTATAGTTGTATTAGAAAATCAATAAAAGCTGAACCCTTTTTTCATAAGACTACATGAGACATGGTCGAGATTTCTTCAAATTGTAAAAACTGCCCTGCCTGCATGGCTGAGTGAAATAGACATAGTGTACAGCCGTCCTCTGGTGCCTAACAGGCATGAAGAATGATGCCTACATTTACTGCACTCATCTGTTCACTCTACTGACAACCAGCTGAATTTTACTCTCGCTGAGAGGGCTGCTTCCTTCTTATAGAGCCATAAATGGCCTTTCTCCAGCTACCTCCAAGCTATTCTGTTCTCATACACACCCACATGAAATCTAAGATCTGGATCAGTTTAGATTTTCAGATTTGAGGAGAAGAAAGCAAATCTACAGCCCCAATTCCAAAAACGTTTGGGATACTAAAATATTAAAAATCGAATGACATTACTTGCAAATCTCAGGCCCATATTTTATTCACATAAGAACACAGAACAGATGTTAAATGAGACATTTGACCATTTCATGAAAAATATTAACTCATTTAGAACTTGATGGCATCATTTAAAAAAAGTTGGGTCTACCACTGAGTAGCAGTTCTGAGAGAATGTTGTCCAAATCTTGTTTGATATAGAATTCTGATCAACAGTGCTGGGTTTTCTTTCCCTGATATTTAATTTCATGATATTTATGAATTACAAATAATTAATTATGCATTAACTTTGACATCACTTAACTATTTAATAATGCTGCTTTATTATGACCAAAATCATTTAAGTATAGACACACTGTATGTACAGGTCTGTGTTGAGCAGTGCATTTGTCTAGATTGTGTGTGTGAGAGAGAGAGAGAGAAGGGTGTGGTTTTAGCACACTGGATGGGTCATGCTCTTCTGCAGTAACTAAGGGCAGGCATGAAGGTCACAGAGAGGAGCTAAAGGGTGGACACTGCAGTGAGCTTTGGCTAGTGTCATGGAAATGTGTGTGTGTGTGTGAGAGAGAGAGTGAGAGAGTGTTAAGCACTGGGTGTGCCCTGTATGAGAGAGAGGATGAAATTGAGTGGGGGTCTTTTTAGCTGGCTCTCTGCAGTGTCATGGGAATGGACTGAAGAGAAGAGGGTGGGCTGGGAGGATGGGAGTGGGGTTTTGGATAAAAGGATGTGGTGTTGGGCTGCTTCTGTATCATCTCAGATGTAGTTCTTTCAAGGTTAAGTTCTGACACACTCTGCAGTGATGCAGTGAACATTTTTCCATTTTGTTACTGTCATATAGAGCATGTACAGTCTTATGCAAAAGTTTAAACACCACTGGGTAAAAGACATGTTTTTGATTAGGTTACAGTACATTAGATAAACTGTATTGATATGAAAGGAAACTGTCACAGCAGCCTCAACATGAAAAGCACACAAAAACCTACACACAGTGAAAAAATGTAACAGTATCAGGTTATAATATACGACATGGTATGATGCCTAAACAGAACAGTGTGCTCTATGTATTGTGATGTGATTGAACACAGTTCAGATAGCAGGAGCTCAGTACGGTCTCTGCCACAGTGAGACTCATTGTAGGTCCATATTGCAGTGAGTAAAAGGGATCTTACATGGTGCTCCTTTATACAGTACAGCTGTAACAGTGTTAGAGAGAGTAGCCACTGAATGTACTGTACTTGCTGTGTACAGTATCAGCAGTTTGTTGAGGGTCCTTTGTTCTGCCAAGAGTCCAACTTGACTCCTACAACAGAACCAGCCTTTTTTTTGCCCATTTTTATCCCCTTCCCAAAGTAGTAGTAGTAGTAGTAGCCAATTAATCCATCCCATCCATGGGACTCTCCCCATGACTTTGCACTGTCCCTGACTCTAAGAGGGTGAAGACAAGCACAAGCCTCCTCTGTTGTGTGTGATGCAGACACCGCCTCTTTTCGAACTAACGCTGTTACACCATCACTGTGGAGCCAACGCACTCGGAGGAAAGCACAGGATTCCCAGCTCCGAATGGACCAATCAGTAGACGCCTGAGCCAGCAGACATTGCAATGTGAGAGTGATGGGGAGAGAGAGCGCCATCTACCCACCCAAAGAGAGCACGACCAATTTTTGCTCTCTTGGGCCCCGACTGTTGATGGCAAACAGCATGACCAGGATTCAAACTCATGATCCTCTGGTCATAGTGTCAGCGTCTTAGCCTGCTGAGCCACTCAAGCCAATAATTTTGTTCAGTCTGTTTATGGATGATTTTGTTGAAATTATTGCTCCAGCACACAACAGCATAGCATAGCACTGGCTACCACAGACTGATAGAAGGTCCATAGCAGCTTAGTTTATACACCAAAAGACCTCAGCCTCCCCAGGAAGTATTTTTAAGTTTCTGACTGAAAAAAGGAAGATGCAAGTCACCTTAAAATTAGTAAAATAAAGAGTAAATGTGCATAAAAAGAAGCATCCACTTCTATTTACTTAGAAAATTAACTAAACATAGTTTAAGCAGGTTTTCTCTTCTGCAAAATATTGTATGTTTAATTTCATGAGAATTTGCCAAACGTATTTGTCATTTACAAAAAAATACAGCTTTACAGAAGAGTAATTTACATTATATTGGAATGTATTCCAATAGTAATTATACTGATTAAATATATGTTGTAATTGTAATATTATATGAATAGTCAAGTAATTATAATAAGCTGATAATCCATTATATGAATTCATCAATTCATATTCATGTAACCCTGTAAATCAGTGTCATCTTACTGTACAGTATTTCTAATCTGATTTATTTATTTATTTATATTTATTATTTAGGGCACATCACAACTCAGACTTGTCAATATTTTATGATGCTCATTAATGTTTGAGAAGTGCTGTAAGACAGAGATCATGTAGTGTTAGAAATGAGTGGAGGACGCTGGAGAGCTCTTTCTTAGATTAACAACCTCAGCAGGAGTTCTCCGCCCTAATAGTGTCTGAGCAAGGCTGGACCTAAATGCTCGGATTAAAACCAGCTTCTCCAGACCAAATGTGATGAAAATAGACAGACATAGTGGTAAATCATTAGACTCCAACGTGTATGATACAGCACAGACATGGAGCTGATGTAAGATACCTTTGTTTCAGTATTAAACTAGTATGTGTTCATATTCACACATTGTTTTTGTATTGTATTGTACTGTAGTGAAGTCACACTGGGAGGTGTTGGTGTATGGATTCAACACTTCTGCACTGAACTTCCCAAAAAAGGCAAAGCACAAAGATGACTGCCAAATTTTAAAGCAAGTAGAAGCATCCTTATACTCGAGAGCTCGATAGTCACCTAAATAGCCTAGTTGTTTCCATCAAAATACATCAACAAATCTTATCAGAACCCTCTCAAGCTTCATTCAGATCTTAATTAAGGTCTCTCAGACTAGCTGATGTAATCAGATGTTCATGAGATCCCACTGTTTATGTTACCAAAAACATCAGCAATTTCTACACTCAGCTGTTGTTCAAAATGGCAGATGCAACATTCAGCTACACAAGTTTTTAAAGCTCACAGTAACTCAGCCTGTGTCCTAAACCACAACGTTTACTCCCTCTGATCTTAATCATGATTTGGATGTGTTTGGAGGGGATTAAGAGATGTCTTGGTGATGTCACAGAAATAACTACTATTTTAGTGAATGTTATGTTCGCTAGTTCATTCTCAACTAAAGAAGCAAAATTTGGATTACAAACATGTTTTGAGTGATTGACTACATCTAAGGTAAGTGGGGACTTGTGTAGAAATAAAGTCAACAGATTTTTTTAAGTCTATTTGTAATTTTGGCAACAAAATATAGTGAAACCTTGACATGTGAGTCAATCAATACTTTACACATTTTCCAAGATACGAGCCATCTCTTGGTAGATTTTTTGATTTATGAGTCAAGACCTGAGCTACAAGCTTATCCCACCTGCCACTTTGTAGCCCATAGTTTGAACCCTGGGTCCTAAGAAAGTCAGTGCGTAGAGTGCTGAGAATAAAAAAGGAAGATGTCCTTGGAAATCATCAAAAAACATGAGAGAGGGGTGTGCTACATAGTGTGTAAGTTAAATTTAGCAATACTTAAGTAATAGAGCACGATATGTCCTCCAGTTCATCTGATGTTCAAGGTAAATACACTTAATAAAAACTGTATTTCTTTATCTTCTCTTTATTGTGTATTATTAATTATAAATTATTTATTTATAAAGTACATTTTTCTTATTTAAAAACATAATAAAAAAGTTGTGTAGGGGCTGGAATGGATTGATGGCATTTCAATTCATTTTAATGTGGAAAATTCATTTGATATACGAGTAAATTGACTTAAGAGCTCGGTCACAGAACAAATTAAACTTGTAAGTCAAGGTTTCACTGTATGTCAAAATGATCTGATAGAGAAAACACAGTTGTACTTTAAGTTAATTATATTCTTTTATATATATGACATGAAACAGAGTAGAATGGAAGTATTCTTGGTGCAGCTCCTTTTTGCAGTGACTAAGATTTATCATGTGACATCTAAGCTTTCACACTCAGGTAAGACTTATCTATTCACTCTCTATAGCGAGAGCGCCATGATTAGAACTGCCTCTTTGTCCTTGCCCTTCATCTGCCTCCTCTAAGGCTCTGATGATGGATGTTTTCTGCTTCAATTTTACATCTATTTTGGCCTTCCTCTTCCTGACATTACACTGTCAAAATTAATAATCAAGAAATATAAAATATCAATTGTGAGATGCACATTCTCTCATCATGCACATGATAATGTTATCATATACACTGAAAATTAATGTATGCTTGAAGCACCTATTAGGATTGAACCCTTTATAGAGCCTCCAGGAACCCTTTACAGATGGTGGTCTGTTGAGCAACTTATATTTTCTTTGAGGAACCCAGAACTGAGGTATGGTGCTTAATGGAACGCAGTGCTGTAGGAGCTTCTATACTATTAATGGTTTCTTCAGTAACCACTTTAAATGGGAAGGTTTCTTGAGGCTATTTTGAAGTTCTTTGAGAATCCCATTAGATATCCAAAGCACCTTTAGTTTTTGCAGTGTACAGTTTACATCCAAAAGTATCCCAACATCACAATTCAGCTTCCTCATTACTGATCTAGACTTTAAGTTGAGCACTCAACTTGTATATTTTCCATAAAATAGCATGGTTTGGGACAACAGAATGGGATGCTCTGGAGCAACTGTACATGGGCATAAAGTCACCGTATCCAATGTTATATATCAGCTAGAGGCAGTGGAGCAGTGGAACCGTGTTCTCTGCAGTGATGTAGCTCCATCCAATACCTCTGAGATGAGTAGAAGTGAAGCTTACAACTAATTGTCCCACTTCAGTATAATGTTCTAATAGCAGAATGCAATGAAATTCTCACAACAATGTTTCAAAATTTAGTGTAAAGTCTTCCCACAAGTCATATGATCAAGTGGTCTTTCACTGAGTCAGACACAGAGAAAGAGGAACAAATAGATATCTGCTGTACATGGTATCTCCATTAGCTAAAAGTCAAATACCATTGCATGTTGAAAGCCCGGTGAACCACAAGACAACTGTTGCATCTGATCAAGGCAGTACACATTTCAAAAGGTCGTATACCATCTTACAATGATCAGTGCACTCCAACGTTGCAGGAAAGTTTAATCTAAAAGTACATCTACAAGAAAAGATCTAAAAAACAAGTATTATGTAGACATAAATAAAGAAAGGAGAAATGATGTCATATCATTACCAAAGTATGCAGGTTATGAGCCATAACGCTTTCACTCAACATTGTTAGGTTGAGTATTTTATTGAATATTTTATTAGTTCTGTTTACAAGAAGTCATTAAATGATCAATGACAGCTGTCCTATTTCATTTTTGGTCATCAACTATTAGATTTGTTTTAATATTCTCAATTTTTTTACAGATATTTTAGTCATCTAGATGTCATTACCTTGTTCAAGATAGAGATATTTCTGAATGTGTCTGAAATATTTTTGAAAGCTGTATTAATGTAAAAGACATGAATGTTAACATATTACAATCATACATTTATCTACATACGTTTATATTGATCATAAACATTTTTAGATGTTTGGCCAGTACTGAACATCCATTACCTTCCACTTAATCCTGGTCAGGGTCGCAGTGAATCTCTTACCCCTGGGCATTTTAGCTAAACCATGAACAGGTTACCAATATATTGCGGACGCACACATGACAATATAGAGCACTCAATTCACCTGACCTCCATGTTTTTGGACTGTGGGAAGAAAGACCCCAGATGAAACCCACACAGACATAAGGAGAACATGGGGACTCAAACAAAGACCTCAGTGCTGAGAGGTAAATGTTATAACTGTCAAGCCACCCTTTGGTATTAAAAATCAGCAACGCCAACCAAACATTTGACTATTGTAGACATTTTATACAAAATAAAGTAAAAAAATAATAATTAAAAGAGATAAAACCACTTATCTTAGAAGTGTAATGAACATGTGCTGTGTACTTTGGAATGGTGGAAGCAGATGTCAATTTCAATTTCAAGGTTTTATGAAAGTTTTGGATTTTGGATTACTTGCCATGTTTGACCGTATTTTATATCCTTTAGGCTTTAGTGCTCTCTTCCTCTTAGCAGCGAGTGAGATAGGGTCATTGCACTTTGCAAAGGACAGTCGGGCCGAAAGTGAGAGGAGACATGGAGGATGTGGTGGAAGCTGGGGCCCCTCACAGTGGTGGCCCAGTCCTCGCACAGCCATGGGTGCAGTTTACACCTCCACAGCAGCACGGTAAGTTTACTACTACTGCTGTTACTCTATCACACACTCACACACATCTCCCTCACACTCATAGTCCTTTTTCTTTAACAAACTGACCCACTCATCACACTTGGCCCCATTCAACATTCAAAACAATTTAGCATGTCAGCGGTTCTTTGCTTTCAGTCATTAGAAAATCCGTAGAAAGCTAAAATCTTCTGTCTACTTAAATTATTCATTTTTAAATAATAATAATAATAATAATAATAATAATAATAAAACATTTTAAATTAAAGATTTTGTTTCAGATAATCCAAGTATCATATCTTTTTAAAACAATTGTTAAAAATGTTGAAAAAACTGTTGATTTTAGGTTGACATTCTTTACTGATGTTTAAATAAATGCTAAACAAAAAGAACTGAGCACTCAGTTTTTGTCCTGCTGAATGTTGCCCTCTTGTGGTACAAATCTGAGTTGTGAGATGAACTTATATAATGTTCCATTAGTGCTGTGCAGCCTGAAATATAATTTGTGACCCCATAAAACCCCATGAGATAAAACTGAAATTCTGCAAAAACACTTTTCTAACTTTGCAAGAATTTATCCTAGAAACAAAACTAAATATACCCCAGAAACCTTAAAGGGTCTACTTTTTAAATAGGTGTAGGTTGTGAATCAAAATATATTTTTAGATTCTTGTGAGAGAAGCATGAATAACCAGAAGCACATTTTTCAGTGCAAGTCAGAGAATGAACCTTTTTTTCCTGCCCATTCACACAATCTGCCATTCATATGATGACAAAATGGTAATTCCTCAGATGCCAGTGAAGGATTAGCAGCTGAGAAATGTGTGTAAGCACCAATTTGGTCTCTATAAAGACCTCTCACCTGAATGTTCATACCTATCTGATATCTAATGCAGGAACAAGTGACTCAGTAAACTTCAGTTTGAACTTGTATTTCTTAAGCATTAGAAATAAAACCACATACAATTTCTAAAAACTGTAATGACAAGTGTGTACCGAACACCTCTGTTTATTCAGTTCTGAGCTCAAAAGTGTTGACTAGAAATGCTTATAGTGTGTTTTTCATCATTTATCAGCACATCTGAAAATAGGTTTTTGTGGTTTAGAGCAGATATAATAAAATGTACAGTAGATTTATGACACTCTTACTGTCTTGCCACTGTTGCTGAGTTTGGGCTCAACAAAAGCCTGTGTAACATTTTGGGAAAACATTATTTTAGATGGGTGTAATTTATAAAAAGTCAAGACATGTCAAACTACATCAGTGTCTGAAACCTCCTTTAGACTCTAAAGGGTTGAAAACCTTAAGATGTAAGCATTCAAATTCAGACTGAAAATCCTACAGTGGACTGTTAAGAGTTGAACTTTTGGATCTCTAGAAACATTTTGCTAAAGCTTAAGTTACATAAAATTTGCTTAAGTAATATTACATTACAATCATTGACTGGAAACTGAGAGTTTGGCTCTCCAATGAATGACAAATGGCAAATGTAACAACACAACACTAGATGTACAAACATGTGAAGTGTAAAATCTGCACACTAAAAATATTTTCTCTAGTTGTTTCACTGAGCTATGAGTAAGTCATAATTGAAATTAATAAACATGTTTGTTATTATAGATATTAACACTTAAAACCAACAGATTCAATTGAACATTCATTGCCCGTTGTAGTAGGTGTGTCTGAAAAGGAACATCATCAAATCATCAAAATGACTGGAACTACAGACCCCAGGTTCAGGTGATGTAGGGCACTGTTGCTAATTTTTTTTTTGTAATTTCACTGCATTTATGACCATATATGTGCATCCATATAGTCCGTGACTTTAAGCTTAAGAAATATGAAAGGTAGAGCGTAAACTAGGGTGTAGAAAAGGGCAAAGGGCTACTCATACATGACAAAAGAACCTCCACAAAGAAACACCAGTCCCAGCTAGTGTCCTTTAGTCACTTCAGTCACCTTTCTTCTTATGTACACCATATGTTCATACCCTGCCTATGAGATACTATATTTCTTAGGCCAAAAGTAACTGGTTCTAGAGATCTACCTTCTGCAGAGTCTAGTTCAAATCACAATCTGTCACTTCAGCTCCTGCTAATGAACTTCTTGACTGACTGATCAGGTGCATTGTTGTTGAGTTAGGGGTAGGGGTAGCAATAATACTCAAAAGGACTCGTAATTACTAGTACTCAAAACAAAAGAAATATAAGCCATACTGATCAACAGTAAAACAAAAAAGCTTGACGTGTCACTTTACATTTTACATGTAATTAATATAAAAATTTAATTTAATTATTAACACAAATGAAAGGAAGAATGTTGAGCACTGTTCAAGTCTATATGATGTCTTCCCAAAAAATGGAAATGCAGTTTTTAATGGCTCCCTGGTTTACCTTTTTTAATTAAAGTATTTGGAAAACGTTGAAATGTTATGCACAGTTTATTAAATGTTAGTTTTGTTTTTTTTTATGTAAAAAATAATCTTGTATAAAACTAGGTCACTAATTCAATAGCTGATGGATAATCAATAGCTGCCTAATTTCCCAAAACCTTAAGGAATCAATGAGGATTCGCTTCGAAAACACTGTTGAATAACAAACATTTAAAAAAGTGTTTTCCATGCAAATCTAACAGCTACTGGCAGATAACTGCCTGAGGTCCAGGTGCTTTGTTTTTGAAGAAACATGCCGAAGCGTCTTCTGATGTTTAGCACATGTGGAATATTAATGAAGGAGTTAAACGGTAGCTGTTTTCCTTACAGTGAGAAAAAGACTGGCTTACAGTGATGATGAGAGTCAGTCATGACAAACAAACCACAACCACCTCAGCACATCCCAACCCCACCTCTCCAGGGCTCTCTCTTCTAAGAATGGCAACGGCTATCTGTTGAGTACCCAACCCTCTAACCTCCTTCTCCTCCACCCCCCACCACACACACACACACACTTCCTCTTATTCATTCCCCTAATTGGCAGGGCTTCCCCCAAACACTTCATCTGTTTTTTTTTTCAAATGTCAACGGCCTTGTTACAGTAACAGAGAGATGTGTGCCAGTTCTGTGGTTCAGCTCAGTGTTTTAACTCAACATAAGACTTTTCTTTCTTCTTCATAATATTTGATTAGTTTTAAGTGAAAAAGCAACAGTTAAACAAAAAGATTTTTTTTATAAAGAAGTCTTTATAAACTCCTCTGACCTAGACAGAGTGTATGAAGTTGTGTGCAAAAGTTTGAACATTCTTGATTAAATAACATTCAGTATGTGACTGGTTAAAATAAGTCTGCAGATTTTAATTCAAAGTTGCTGTTTAACATATTAATTAAAACATACATACAATGTGGTCCGTACAGAGGATTTATGACAAAATAAATAGTAGAAGAATACCAAATTTAAGTTTGTGCTTTGAACAGGGGTGTACAAAGGACTGCAGTAATGAATATACAGATATATTTAACGAGTTTGTTAACACAGCACTATTTGTACATTTTTATTTATACCTCTTTTCAAACTCTTGCCAATACATTGTCACCAGGCAGGATCCCCAGTTCTGATGGATCGCCTATTAGATATTACTTAGTAGTGCTGGGGAGAAGAGGGCCATTTCATCCGCCCGGAGAGAGCATGGCCAATTTTTGCTCTCTGTGGCCCCGGGGTGCATGATCGGTATTCGAACTCGCAATCCTCTGATCATAGTGACATTGCTTTATTCCACTGAGCCACTTGGGGCCTACACATTTCTTTAAGATTTTGAGCAAGATTACTTTTTATTTCCATTCTTTACAATATCAAACAAGGAAATAACAAATGAGAAGGGTTCAAAGGAAAAGTTTCAGCACCCTGCATGGCCAGTACTTATTAACACTCCATTTGATGTGCATTACAGCTTGTAAATGTTTTTGTAGCCAGCTATGACATGATACTTGATACTTTGATACTTGTTTGGGAGATTTTCACATATTCTTTTTACCAAAATGCTTCTAGTTCTGCTGGTATTTAATTTAATGAATAATCTCCTCAACCAGTGTCACTGGCTATATGAAAGCAGAGTATGATCGATCCCCCACCATGCTTAACAGCAGTTTTTATGGGGGGGGGGGGGAATATATATATATATATAATATGACAATGAAACTGAAGCACCTGTCATTTTAGTGTGGGAGGTTTCATGGCTAAATTGGACCAGTCTGGTGGCCGATCTTCATTAACTGCACATTGCACCAGTAAGAGCAGAGTGTGAAGGTTCAATTAGCAGGTAAGAGCACAGTATATATAGTATATTGCAATGCACACAACATTATGGTGACATACCAGAGTTCAAAAGAGGACAAATTGTTGGTGCACGTCTTGCTGCCGCATCTGTGACCAAGACAGCAAGTCTTTATGTCTAAATATTATTGAGGCACTTTGGGGTGTTTTGGAGGAGCGAGTCAGGAAACGGTTTCCTCCACCAGCATCACGTAGTGACCTGGCCACTATCCTGCAAGAAGAATGGCTTAAAATCCCTCTGACCACTGTGCAGGACTTGTATATGTCATTCCCAAGATGAACTGACACTGTATTGGCCGCAAAAGGAGGCCCTACACCATACTAATCAATTATTGTGGTCTAAAACCAGGTGTTTCAGTTTCATTGTCCAACCCCTGTATATATATATAAATTTCAATCAACTTTGAGTGAAAGTTTCCTTGTCTATCTTCTCTTTGTGCCCTTAAGGCCTTTAAGAGATACAGTTTCATATCTTCCATAATATTGTCCTTGCCTAACCCTGAATTTACATTACAATTTCACAGCTCCCATTGTTGTCCAACTCTCACATGGTCAGAGGATGACCACTCAGAGAGTGACTTCTTTAGTTTTCACCTCCACCTGACCTCACAGTGCTCTTTCACATCAGCGGTCATTACACGTAGACACACTCTGCCAGCTCACTAACACCAGTATGCATGCTGATCTGTGCCATTCTGATTTCAGTGAGGTGTAAAAGCTTCCTCTTTTCTGCTTGCCATCCAAACACGCTTGTCAGCCATAACCCAGAGAATCTTCTCCTGCTGGGCTCATCTTTCAGTTGCCGTTACTTGTGGAGGAACAAAAAAGATAAAGAAAGGGGGAAAACACTGTTACGCTCAGTTCACAGTCAGCAATCTAATCTGCATGGAGAGGCACTTTGTTGTCAAGAGGCAGAATTATGGGGGTGTGGACCAGACTGCAATCAAGCCCAACCAGAGGCTTCCTGCCTTGACTGCTGCCATAGTTAAGGCAAGGAATATGGAACAAATCTCTAAAACAAGAGCTGGCTAATTTTATGGAGTTAAAATAATGTAACAAAGCTTCACGTAAGGACTGTATTGGACATTATGTACCAGGGTTGGGTACAATGCTTCTTTTTAAATGATATTCTTTACCATGGCACCACATGTCATAGACACTAAGACTTGAGGCTTGTATGTATGTGAGAGCAAGACTTAGTTACAGGCTCCCATAATGCATTAATTCACAAACTCCCGTTTTGCACTGATTGAATGAAAGAGCCAATCAGCTTGATTATAAAGGCATCCTATGCTGAGTCACTGTGCCATCCACACATCATTACATTGTAATAATGCATAAGAATTTAAATTCACTTCATAAACAATCTCACTTACACAAGGGTCACCTTTAGGCCATCAGCATTTGTTAGTAAAAAAAAAAAAAAAAAAAAATATATATATATATATATATATA
>BRDA01045767.1:12839-28475 GCA_036984385.1 Crenuchus spilurus
CTGGTTATATATATATATATATATATATATATATATATATATATATATATATATGCTACCATGACTCATTTTTGCCTGCTTGAACTATCTGAAAGTGGTCTGAAATTCCAAACCACCCAATAAAGTGTTTTCACTCATGCAAGTGAACCCATCCAAGATTGAGATGTTCCAGACCAAATTTTGGACTTTTGGTACATAATACAAGGCACCTGCTATATTAGTTCAGGCCAAACTGAAAAGTCTGAAGGTCCAGACCAATCAAGGAAGGTGTGAGAGCACCCGAAAAGTGGTTACAGAGTTACCTCATATGATTACTCTATGGCAAAGGCTATGTTACCTGTTCATGTTTCATAAATATGGGACCACAACATATTTGGTCTCCCACAGTTTAATTCTTCCACAAGTTCAAGATATATGAACTTGAAGAGATTGTAAGGAATCTTCATTTTTTGTAAGTAGAACCGTTAAGATTGCATACATATTCAGAGACTCTCTCAATTCACACAATTTCCACTTTAAAAAAAAGTTTAATCAGTCAGCGAAACTGCCATTTCATCACACTGCGGTTCCGATGGTCCTGTAACGGTTACTTGTCTATTATAAGCTTATACATCTTTTGAGACAGCCCCTGATGACTTTGCAACTGTGTCCCCAAGCTGTGAGCTAGCCATTTCGAATCGTCATGTCCGATTTCATGAATGGAGCAGTGTAAGCACTGCAAGCTGTGGGAAATTGCACCGGAGATGGCTGCCCGCAGCCACAAAAGGGTTTAGCTGTGAGCAGGTCTTCCTGATCATGGCTGTCTGACTACTGGCCCTGTGTCCTGTAAGTTAACAGTTTCTGTCAGAAAAGAGGATATTGAGACACCAAAAGGGGAAGTGGGAAGAGGAACTGTCAATCAAAAAAATAAAAAAAGCACAAAGTTTAATCACACAATTATTAAAACACAGAAAGTTGTGAAATGTGAAAGTGCTTGTGTGATAAGACACTTTCACCCTCCGATCTTTCATCTGACACTATGTAATATGATCAAAATGCAGAGAATAGGAAAATGTGTTACCAAATCATTCATCTATATCTAATGATTATAATAAAATAAATCAAGGCCATTTTGTTGCAAAAAGTTTCCTGTGACCATTTTTAAGGAGGCTTTAAGATGCAATTCAATGGTGTCTTTTGTAATGTCTAAACAGAGACACCTAGACTCTCAGTGCCACTGCAGAAGCTACCATAATCACACCAACAACCTACCTTAAGCTTCTCCTGACAGCTGAATTCCTAATCCCACACAATGTAAAAATGTGTATACAGGGAAAACCCACTTTACAGGCTACTACTACATACAATTAAGACACTATAGAAACCACATCATATACAGGTGCATCTAAAAAATTAGAACATCATTGAAAAAATACATTTATTTCAGTAATTCAATTCATTACACAGTGCTAGAGTCATTACACACAGAGTGGCTATTTCAATGTTTGTTTTAACATTGATGATTATGGTCTATAGCCAAAGAAAACCCAAACTTGAGTATCTCAAAATATTTTAATATTAAATAAGACCAATTAAAAAAAATAAATTATACATAATTGTTGTTCTACTGGAAAGTATGTACAGTATATAAACTCAATACTTGTTATATGCTGTGGTGTGGCCTGGAATCATTCAGCCTGTGGCACTGTTGAGGTGGTATGAAAGCCCAGGCTGCTTTGATAGTGGCCTTCAGCTCATCTGCATTATTGGATCTGGTGTCTGTCATCTTCCTCTTGACAATAGCTCAGATTTTTTTACGGGGTTTAGGTCAGGTGAGTTTGCTGGCCATTCAAGCACATTGATACTATAGTTATTAAACCAGGTATTGGTACTTTTTTTGGTAGTGTGTGCAGGTGCCAAATCCTGCTAGACAAATTAATCTGCATCTCCATAAAGCTTGTCAGCAGAGTGAAGCATGAAGTGGTTTTAAATGTCTTGGTAGACGACTGCACTGCCTTTGGACTTTATATAACACAGTGGACCATCACTAATAGATGATGTGGATTTTTTAATGGGCTAAACAATCACTTTTTCATTCATTCATATTAGCCAAAGTTCCAGTATAAATAACATTTTTGGGATGAACCTGTGTTTACTATTCTTAGACAAAAAGGCTCATGTATTTATATCATTAAAATGCAATAGAATTCAGTCAAAACAAAAATAAATTGTCTGGTTGCTGCACTTTGCTAAAAAAATCTGCTGAGTTTTATCTTGCATGCATAAATCATAAATCTTATTTGTGGAGCACTTTTTATTCAAGTAACGGCTCAAAGTGCTTTGCAGTCAAGTCATGAATTTCAAGTTAAATGAACAGTGTTAATAGACAATAAAGTTGCATTTAATTATGTTTTGCTATAAATGAATGTGAAGAGTATTAGTATTATTTAGTATGAATTAATATTAACTAAATAAAATTCCAGAATTCCAGGAAGAGGACACCTTACTTTTCCTACAGTTTACAACAGATATTTTCAAGTACCCACAGATCTAATATCATGTGTTGGAATTTAAACAGATAGACATTCTGTGAGATGAGTAGATGAAAATAGCTTTAAAACAACTGAGAGCTTTAACGTCTACCCTAAAAGCATTTTCATTTGATTCCTGAAGCACTAATGTTGTTTATAGAGACTGCAGTGAGTACATACCCAGAGCAAAATTGTAATGCTGAAATCTTTTGAGATCATAGAGATTCATGTGTTCAGTAAACAAGAGTGTTATTATTTGAGCAAATCTGAACATAATGTGATGTACAAGGTCTTTACTGAGAAGCTGGAGACTTCACCTAAAGTCTCATTTGTGTTTCCATCAAACCTCCTTGTTTGCTCAAAGAATAAACTGAGATGTTATGATCTGTTTTGTGATTCCTGTAAGTAACCAAAAATGTACAGAATACACACACACACACACGCACATACATAAATGTTTAGTTTGTGTGTCCTGGGGCCTGCAGGTGGAGTAGTCGCACCAGCTTTAGCATCTTTCCGACTCTCCTGTTGGTCTATAGGGGGATGGGAGGGGGCTGCTGACTGTGACCCTAGTGAAGGGAGAAAGCACTGATTCAGCAGTCACTCTCACAAGCAGCCTCACCCTTGTACCAAACACACATCATTCTCAAACACACTCATTCTCACTATAAATCAACTGCAGCCATACAGTGAACAGTACAAAGTACATGATTCACATTAAGGTGCCAAAGTGATTCCTTCCTTCACTTAACCTGTGGTACATAAACAAGCACGTCCAAAAGAAACTGAAAACAGTCCAAGTGTGATATGGACAAATTGAGATTATTGCCAGTGTACAGTGTTGATATACAGTATTACCATGACCGTGATTCTTATGACAGTGTAAATCAATAATAATTCAGAGTGAGAGCACTTCACACTAAGCTGAATGTTCACTGTTGCCAAGCAAAACTAGTGTAGTGGCATCATATCTGAGGTACAAGATGCTGAGGTAAAGTACAGTAAAGTACACAGTAACATTCAAAGTTTTGGAATCAATGTTGAATTCATTTCTGATTTCTAGTGATCATTGTGATCACTTTAATTTTTGGGGGTTCATTTGACAGAGAACCTCATTTTGAGCCTTAACACCAGCTTCAAGCCAAGACTGCCAAACAGCATCTCAACTTCCTGTGGAAGCTGAGCAAAACTCACCCCCCATGGCCCCATGTCCAATATCCTCACAATGTTCTACAGACAGACTTTTGAAAGTATCCTGTGCAGTTGCATCATTTCCTGGTTTGGAAATTGCACAGACCACAAGACCCTGTAGCAGATAGTGAGCACAGCTGATAAGATCACTGGGCTCACTGTCCCCTCTATCATGGATAGCCACCAGCCGTGTGGATGACCCCATGTTTTTTCCTCCAAGCCATCAGATTTCTCAACTCACAGGTTCAGAACTGACTGATACAGAGACACACAGACATACGCACAAACACACAATGACACTGACACCACCTCACTCCCTTGGCTTTGTACAGTCACAATTTAATGACTGCAGTCAGGAATACCGTATATTGACACTAATGCTATGTTCAGTGGTGCTTGAAAGTTTGTGAACCCTTTAGAATTTTCTGCAAAAAATTGACCTAAAACATCAGACTTTCACAAGACCCACCTACTACACTAGACAAATGCTATAATAAATGCTGAACCTTTCATGCTTTCATTTTCCCTTTGAGATATGAAGATAGTAAAATAGTAGTAAGTACTAAATGCCCACCTCTACCACTCCTACATAGCGCTGCATGGAAAAAAAAATCTCTCAACCAGTCTAGAGAGCAAGTTGACTGGGGACCGAGGTGATGTAGCATTGATCTGTTCCAATAAAAAAAACAGCAATATAGAACAAGACTGTGTTGCTGTGCTCAGGAGAGTTGGGGTTTGCAGAAAAGACGAGCAGAAACATGTAGCCACAGGTAGAAAGAGAAACCAAGCTTGAGAAACATGAGAAACTGAATGAGAAGCAGAAAAAAATCTCTACATCTGCTGCATCTTAGCCACACCTAGCCACAGCATCTCTCTCTCTCTCTCTCTCTCTCTCTCTCTCTCTCT
Organism: Crenuchus spilurus; assembly: GCA_036984385.1. NCBI lineage: Eukaryota > Metazoa > Chordata > Actinopteri > Characiformes > Crenuchidae > Crenuchus > Crenuchus spilurus. Next base: position 17,447 of record BRDA01045767.1, read on the forward strand.
CTCTCTCTCTCTCTCTCTCTCTCTCTCTCTCTCTCTCTTTCTCCCTCTCTCGCTCATACACACACACTAGGTATCCATGAATATGAATAATTCAGCCAATGCTGTGTTGACGTGTCTGTTGCATGTTTTATTCATGACTGGCGGCAATGTAGCAGACCACCACTCGACTTAACTGTCTTAGAGAGTGACTTTGAATCCCTCTCCAGGGACATTTGACCTTCACATTCCTTTGAGTCCTTCCACTGGGGCAGTTGGTATGACCTTTGTCCATGTCACACTGTTGACGCTTTAAAGATTTTAGATTTTATCAATGCTCAATATCAAGAACTTCTGAGAATGTCACCTCTATCACTGGCAATACAGTGGTGTCCATTGGATCAGCTGCTTGGTGTCACCTTTGCCTGTATCACACTCTGCGTGATCTAAAGCTGATGCAGGACAGAGGAGTCAGTTGTGTCTTTGCACAGCAAAACTCAATGTCAAGAGCTGCTGAGATCATCACGTCTCTCAATGACAGTGTAGAGGGCATCTGTTGGATCACCCTGACTTTGGTAAGCTCAGCCTTCTTTATGGTCACCGTGTGGTCAAACTAAAGTGTATTTCTTAAACTGAGTGTTTCTCTAGCATTTAAACCACTTTAAGTGAACGTAGTGTGCCCACAGTGGGAAATCAGAAATTATTACATATTACATTAATTGCCTTGTTCCCCTGCCAAATCTTCAATTGTCACCTCTTCATTATGAGAACCTGTTCACTGAAAAAGACAATCATGCCTGGATAAGTTGAATATAATAAAGGAAGGATGGCAACAAGATGGATGGATACAGTCAGAGGAATCATGTGTAAGTCACTGAGAAGATAGAAGAAAAGAAATTCTGGAGAAATGCTACCTAAAGATTCACCAAGAGTATACTATAAAAACAATGATCTACCTGTCAAATGCTGAATTTTATAACACTGAGCATGTCTTGTTATATTTAATGCAAAAAAAAACAAAAAACAAAACAATTAAACCAGTAATTTGTCATTTCTGTTTAGTGCAAAATGTTAATTAAATGCTATTTATTTAAGTCTGTATTTTATAGTGTAGGTAGTGAAGTACACAGTGGCTAAATTGACACACAGGACATGAATGTATAACAATGTCAAGAACGGCTGAGATCATCACTTCTCTCAATAGTAATGCAGTGATGAAGGTCTATTGGATCACTCTGACTTTGGAGTCAAAGTCTAATTCAATATTCAGACTCAGAGAAAGGAGGATCAGGGCTGGTTCAAAGCTGACTGATCAGTTTTTTTAATAATTGATGTAATATATTATGGCTCTTCCTTCCAATTTATTAGAACTAAGAATCTCTACTGTGCTCAGGACAAAAGAAACATACACTTCCTCCCACCCACATGAAGCTGACCAACACAACCTTCTGTTCTACCATTCAGAAGATATTGTTGAGTGCCTATGAGTACACTGTGAACAATGGCTCAACTGTCACACTGTATAGTACATCAATTGAGTATTTGATCAGAAAAGTAGTATGAAGTGAATGAAATATCTCCAAAATCTCCCCTACATTCTGTTTTCTACAAGATATAGATAAGTGTCATTTGTGACACAGCCCTAAAATGCATTACATGCAAACAGTGTTGCTTGAAAGTTTAACATTTTTCTCTATTTCTGCATAAATTTGAACTAAAACATCATCAAATTGAATCTTATATACTGTAATTCAGAATTCATCTTTCCATCAATGATGGCAAGCCATCCTGATCCAGATGCAGCAAAAAAAGGCCCAAACCATGATACTACCACCACCATGTTTCACAGATGGGATACGGTTCTTATGCTAGAATGCAGTGTTTTCCTTTCTCCAAACATAACACCTTTCATTTAAACCAAAAAGTTCTGTTTTGGTCCCATTCATCCACAAAACATTCTTCCAATAGTCTTCTGGCTTGTCCACATGCTCTTTAGCAAACTGCATCTGCAACAGTGGCTTTCTTCTTGCAACCCTGCCATGCACACCATTGTTGTTCATTGTTTTCCTGATGGAAAACTCATGAACATTAACATTAGCCATGTGAGAGAGGCCTTCAGTTGCTGAGACGGTACCCTGTGGTCCATTGTGGCCTGGTAGTTAGGGATCTGGTCTTGTGACCAGAAGGTCGCTGGTTCAGTCCCTGGAAAGGTCATGACTGAAGTCCTTTTGAGCAAGGCATCTAATCCCCAACTGCTCCCCGGGTGCTATGGATAGGGCTGTCCACTGCTTCGGGCACATATTCTCCAAGCCTAGTGTGTATTTTAAAATACTTGAATGGGTTAAATGCAGAGGTCAAATTCCGTTGTTGCCAAATCACATTGGAAAAAGTCAAATCTACAACTGTAGTATATAAAGCAAATGGATGTTTGATTATCTTTCCTAGATGGAGGAAAGATTGGGATGTCCATTCATTTGGAAATTTTCAGATACAAATGCTCCCATATAAAATACATCAAAAAATGAGATCTATTTAATCTCAGTAGTTTCTCCTAGACAACAATGAGATCAAATGTAATCACCAATGACAGAAAGGTTAGGTTTCTCAAAGGTTTTTCCTGAAAAAGAAGATCAGGATGTTCACATGTTTCTTCTATCCTGTTTTAGTAGTCTCACATTTAAATAAATAAAACTAATTGTATTTGACAAATGTGTAATTTCCACATAAATGCAATATAATTACATCAGCACCATAATTCATTCAGTTTGTTCTGCATTTGTTAATAACTGATTTAAATGTTTTTTTACAGTTTATGTTATGTTTTTGTGGAACCAATGGAACCATTAATTTTTTTTTCACAGAGAAAGGAGCACACCCCTTTTTCCAACTGAGCAAATTACTTCTAAAGGCCTGCCACTGTGACCTGGAACAAATGTCAATATGTCTAATTGTCATCGACTGCAACAGCAAATTCACTCACATATAAAAGTTAAGTTAATAAACTATTAATACAGAATGTATATTATTCCTTATGTTATGAAATACTGACCATATAAAAGCCTGATAGATGCATTTCAGCTACGTTATTAAGGCCAATTAATCAATTCATCTAAAAATCAAGACAATACATTTCCTTTGGCAGTTTGGAGTAGGATACAGGTGTTGCCAAAACAAATTTTCTGGAGTCACATGAGCCTATCCTACGTCAGCTGGCATCTCATCTGGTTGTTGATGGAACGGATGAGTGCGCCTTAATACCTGAACGACCTCAATACCTGAGCGTCAGGTTGGTCACGAGCTCACGCACTGAACCATACACATACACAGACTTGTACCTTAGTGACCTCATTTCTCAGATACGAGCCAGTGTTTTCATTGTTGTTATCCTTTTGCATTGCACAATATGCATACACTCTCTGTATACACATAACAAATGCTGCCAACGAGCCTTGACTTCCCGTTTAACCGTCATACTGGAGCTGCTCATAATCGCTCAGCAATGCACAAAAGCCAAGAGGAAATCCTGGATGAGAAATGGTGGTGTTCATGTTGATATTCCTGTCTTTAATAAAAATGTGTTGGCACAGTGTAAGACTTTATTACAAACTAAATGAAGACAAAAGAGTTATTTTTCTCTTTCTTAATTGAATTCCATCAGTTAAGATGTATTTGGCGTCCATAAAATGTTAGCATAGCTATTTAACTAATGAATATTAAAGTGCAAAATGCAGTAATTAGCAGTGAATGCCCAAATGATCACAAACTAACCTCATACCCTGTCCAGTTGTTAAGGTCTCTTGAAAAGATTTGTTTCTGCAGTATTTATTTTTCTTATAAAAAAATTGAAAAAAGGACAGCCAAATTAACACTTAACAGTAAGTGTGAGCAAGTGTCAACAAACAAAATCAAAACTTTATAAGCAACTAAGCTGTCTACATGGATGCTGAACTGATGGTCTTTGACATATTACATTCAGATCCAGTGCTTCTAATGCAGCCATAGTCTGGTGGTTAAGGATCTGGTCTTGTGACCAGAAGATTGCCGGTTCAATCCCCAGGCAGATAATGACTGAAATGCCCTAGAGCAAGGCACATAACCCCCAACTGCTTCCTGGGCACCATGGATAGGACTGCCCTCTGCTTTGGGCACGTTTTCACAGTCTAGTGGCAAACGTTTCTAATGCTTGCTTACTCTTGGAACATGGTGTAAAACTTTGAGATGACTGCTACTTTTTTCTTACATGAAATGTACATTTGTCAGTTTTGATAGTTAAACGTAATGAGTTTAAAAGTAGTAAAGGTAAATTTTCTATGCAGCTTGTTTAATTACATTTATTTAGCTAAATTTGATAAAATTGCTAAATAACAATCATTTTTATATATAGATGATGTGCAAGTATTTGTTGAAATATGGTGAAATGTAAAAAGTGGAGATGAAAACTGGAAACAGATTTTTAGTAAGTAAGCGACAATTTAAAGAAATGAAAGCTGCTCTAATGTCACTCTGCACTGTGAGTGTGTGTTATTGGATTGGAATCTGCACATAACAGTAGTTAATGGACACATAGATTATTGAACATTATCGTTTACAAACTGTGTAAGATAATACAGTGCTCTTTAGAGGGTTATAAGCTTTTATTTCTTGTTAGCTGCATGATACTAGTAGCTCGAGGTCAAAAATGCTACCAAACACCAAAAACATCAGATACCAAACACATCTTAACTGAACAGCTACATACTTTTCACAGTCTTACTGATTTAGTCTGTTTGTAGGAAAATAATTGAAAGGCGTCATGTTTAGGGAAAAATGGTTTTGTTTTACCTTAAAACATTCTCTAAGGTTGATTGTGTATAATGTCAGAAGTGTAACTCATCATTTTACATTCATATAGACCCATTGGCCTTTGTTCTAATCTGTTCTTTCCCTGTGCCAGTAATGATAAGTATATTTGTGTCATATATCAGATAATGCTGTTGTTAATGTTAGTCATAAAGCTGGAAAACTGCAGCTGATGCTGATGCAAATGGGTCACTGAGTATGTTTGTATTGGTAACAGGTGATGGACAACAGTGATAGCAAGCATAGAGGAGAAAAGCAGAATGAGTACAAAAACTAATGTATGTTTTCAATACAAACACAGTTGCTAATTTGATACTGTGGGTGAAGGAGTGGTTTAGTCTTATGATTTAGTTTAAGAATGAGTGTGTGTGTGTGTGTGTGTGTATGCGTGCGTGCGTGCATGTGTGTGTGTGTGTGTGTGTGTGTGTGTGTATGTAAGAAGGAAATAGAGGTAGTGTAGTGTGGGTCTGCATTTTTTGTTTACATTATGGTGGAGTAATGTAATTTTACACCTGCAAAAATGCAAGTCAGGACAACTGACATAACCCTACATAAACATTTATAATAGCTCATTCTATTATATGTCATCGTAAAAACATCTTAAAAACAGCTTTCACAGCGGATGATGTTTACTGGATGTATGTAGGTGCATGTCAGTGTCAAAGCAAATGTATATATGTGTCATGTAGCGTTACGAAAAGTAGCTGTGATGAGATTGGTCCATGTATCAGTACCAGCACACAGAGTAAGCATAAGTGACCTAATAGTGCAGACTTGTATATTGTCTAATATTGGACTGGGAAATGAGTTAAAAATCCTTTGTTGTCATTTTTTTTAAACCAGAACCACTGACTCCATGCTGTCAATACAAAATGTAAACAGACTGCAAATGTATTTGATTACATAATTGTCTAGTATATAATTAATAATGTGAAAAGCCAATACTATTATACTAAAACAAGTAGATTTAATCCTTGTTTTTAAAGAATATTTTTATACGTGCTTTTGACTCACTCTCTTGGAAACTGAAAATGATGTATCAAGAATCATCTTGCACATAGGGTGTCTCCCAGTGGTATAATATTGGTGCCCCAAGGGGCAGTGATGCTAGAGGGGAACAGAGCGAGTAGTACAGCGCAATCAATCCATCACAGTAGACCAGTTAAAATGTATAATGATATAATTAATAATTAATTAAGAAATTCATTGTGTGTAGCACCACACTTGTACAAACTGGCCCAGTGAGAGCTGGAGATCCTGGATTGATTAAATTAGTAGGACCACATCATCTGCAAAAAGCAGATATGGTATCCTGAAGCCAACAAACAGTACGCTTTCTGCAATTTGGCTACAGCAAGAAATTCTGTCCATATAAGATATGTTCAACTTCAACCAGAAACCGGACTTCATGCTGGCATTGCAGACCAAGCTCCTGCTCCATTTGTTGATAGCTCTTAGCAACAAGCCCAGTACCCCAGACTCCCAGAACACCACCCCCCACAGGACACCTTGAGGGACATGGTCAAATGCACATGTGGATTGGTTGAGTGAACTCCCATGGACCCTCCTGGATCCTAACAAGGGTAAAGAGCTGGTTCATTATTCCATGACCAGGACAGAAAACTCATTGCTTCTCCTGAATATGAGATTCAGCTATCAGTCAGACTCTCTTTTCCAGTACCCCTGAATATACTTTACCAGGGAGGCTGACGAATGTGTTCCCCCTACAGTTGGAACACACCCTCCATTCCCCTTTCTTAAAAATTGACCACTACACCTGTCTGCCAGTCCTGGGGCACTACTCTTGATGTCCACGCGATGTTGCAAAGATGTGTCAACCAAGACAGCCCTGCAACATCCAGAGCCTTAAGATACCGGATCTCATGCACCTCATGGCCCTGCATCTGAGGAGTTTTTTAACTTACTCGGCCAACTCAGCTCGAGTGTTGGGTGATTCCCCCCAAGGTGCCTAACTCTACTTCTTATCTGAAGATGTGCAGGTGGGCATGAGAAGGTCTTCTCAGTTTTCCTTCCAATGGCAAATGACGTCCTCAGTAGAAGTCAACAACTCCCCATTCCCATTATAGAAAGTGTTGGTGGGAAAGTGCTTTCCTCTCCTGAGCCGCCTGATGGCTTGCCAGAATGTTTGAGGAGCCGACTGATAGTTGTTTTCCACGGCCTCACTGAACTCCTCCCACATCTGTGTGTTTGCCTCAGCAACAGCTGAAGCTGCAACCCACTTGGCCCTTAAGTTACACTTTTGGATGATATCTGTTTTTGCAAACAAACGCTCAGTGGTGGACAGTAATGAAGTACATTTACTTGATGTATTACATGTACGCCATCGTCGACTTGAGCTGAGATCCCACTTTCATTCAAACAGAAATCAGCAATGGAGACGTTTGGACAAAGTCAAGCGGAGAAATTGCTTGAAATAACCATGAGAAATAAAATATTGTTGTCTTTTTAATTGGATTTATTTGATTGAGTTTGTCTTGCTGAAAAAGTTGTTGATTCAGGTATTAATCTAGATTAATCTGTGCAGAGCTTTCACTGTTTTGTAAGCTTCTATGTTAAGTATGGTAGTTCTTAGTTACTAGTGGTACTGTTTGTGAGGAGAAAAATCTCTCCTGGTGATGTGTGTGTGTGTGTGTTTGGGGGGGGGGGGTAAATATAAAAAAAATGATAAAAATAGTTGTCCTATTTTTTATTGCATGTTTATGCTGAAGTTTTACAGGGGGTGTAGACTTTTGTTGCAGAGTGGTTCTATATGTCAGTACATCATCAGGTGGTTTCAGCAAGTTGCAAGGTTCTATATAAGCACTCAAAACAATACAGCAATGTACTGATAGTATAAAATATAATTTGTACTTTTGAATACTTGAGTATTTATAAATGCATGTACTTTGAATACTTAAGTGGTTTCAAACTTAAGTAAACTTTTGACTGAGCAACAAGCTAATACTAGACTGATAATGATATGTAGAGAGTTAATTATCCATAAATTTCTGCACAGTATTTTAGGCATTTCAGAAAAAAAATGAGAATGAAAGGAAAAATGAGGAAAATAATGCCTTTTTTAAGTTTTGGGTCCAAAGAATGAGGCCCACTCACAAGTGGAAGTGAGAGAGTGAGTGAGAGAGAGAGAGAGAGAGAGAGAGAGAGAGAGAGAGAGAGAGAGAGAGAGAGAGAGAGAGAGAGAGAGGACAAAGTGAAATAGAGAGCATCCAGACATTTTCAGGGTAGTTGGACAACAAAACGTGAGCTTTTCAAATGTATGATTAGTGACTCAGATGAGAAGATGAACGACACTGTGGATGAGTGACAGAGTGGGGGAGATGAAAAGAGGTGTGTGGGTGAACAAACAAAAGGTACCCGATGACAACATGAGCCAACTTGAGCCAACATTGTTTTCTAGGTTACACACACCATTTGAAAGACATAATCACATTTCAAACCATGTATTCTCACACATTCAGCGCTCACATTTTGTGCTGCGTTATTTCAGTATTATGTGGCCATATGTCAATGTAGATAAAGCACAATTTTAAGTCAACATGCTTTCTGTCTAGGAGGATGAAGTGTAAAATTTCAATTCAGTCTTTTAGAGTCTCAAACTTGATCTAACCTACCAACATTTGTTAATGTGTGTGCAGTAACATACACAGGAAATGTTCTGGACTAAAGATTTATCTGTGTGTAGGTCTTAAGTGAGGAATACCTTCATATGGATACAGGCACCACTTCTAAAAGCTAGTTGCTCATATCAAAACCTATATTTTATATTAGAGACAGTTAGCTGCTGTTTACACTGTGTCAACATTTAAAAACCTGAGGCTCCCAAGTGGCAAAACTATGTTATTGTCCAGAGATTGTGAGCAGAGATGTTCAGGAATCACTTCAGTCAAGTCTTGAGCTTCTGTCCGAGTTAAATTTCAAGTCTTTAGAGTTTAATCTCTATTTATTATTTCTAAAAATTGTAAATACGTTCAACAGAACTTAAAATGAACTGATTTTCAGACAAGCCTACAGTCTGAAGGACAGGACTAAAGTGCTACACAGTAGCTTTGGTGTTCAATGTGGAATCCAACTGAAAGATTAGTATGTTTGATGATGATCCACAACATACTAAAACTTATCCAAACTACAGTAACATGGACTTGTAAACTAAAGGCTTTTTTCATTTACTGCTTTAAGTGGGAGGTCATAGTTTCAGTTATGTTTCTTTCCCCAGCCTCAAATAAAACATATTGGACATTTAAAAAAATAAAATATGCTATAATTGTCAATTGTACATGTCTAACCTAGAAGTGCTGTAAGCATCAGTGCTAAATACTATTTGAATTCTCATAAGGAAATAGAATAGCTCTAACGGTCACTGTTAGCCACTGAGCTACTGAGCTAAATAGTAAGAGAGGCCACAAATCTAAAATCAGGTCAGCATAAACTGACAACTACTACCAACACCCACCCTTTCAGTCCTACACTGAAGAGCATGACATGGAACACTCAGTGTGTTTCAGTGCCTTTGAAATGGCTGCATGAAAGATGTCCTCATGCTTTTAGTGTTCACATTTGTAGCCCAAGACAAACAGAAGCAAACTGCTCCTTTCAACGAAGTCTGTGGTCTCTAATGGTTGACAAAATCCAATCTAATGAATAAGGGAAAGAAGGATATAGTGACTGAATACCAGTATGAATCTGAGTTGGTATATATATATACTGTATACACACACACACACACACACACACACACACACACACACACATATACAGTGAGGAAAATAAGTATTTGAACACCCTGCGAATTTGCAAGTTCTCCCACTTAGAAATCATGGGGGGGTTCTGATATTTTCATCTTAGGTGCATGTCCACTGTGAGAGACATAATCTAAAAGAAAAAATCTGGAAATCACAATGTATGATTTTTAAATAATGTATTGGTGTGTTACTGCTGCAAGTAAGTATTTGAACACCTGCCAATCAGCAAACATTCTGGCCCTCAAAGACATGTTAGTCCGCCTCTAAAAAGTCCCCCTCCACTCCACTTATTATTCTAAATCAGAAGCACCTGTTAGAGGTCGATAGCTGCATAAAGACACGTGCCCACCCCACATAATCAGTAAGACTCCCAACTACTAACATGGCTAATACCAAAGAGCTGTCCAAAGACACCAGAGACAAGATTGTAAACCTTCTCAAGGCTGAAAAGGGCTACGAGGCAATTGCCAAGCAGCTTGGTGAAAAAAGATCAACTGTTGGAGCAATTATTAGAAAATGGAAGAAGCTAAACATGACTGTCAATCTCCCTCTGACTGGGGTTCCATGCAAGATCTCACCTCGTGGTGCATCAATGATCCTAAGAAAAGTGAGGAATCAGCCCAGAACTACATGGGAGGAGCTGGTAAATGACCTGAAGAGAGCTTCCAAGGTTACTGTGGCTAATACACTAAGACGTCATGGTTTAAAGTCATGCATGGCAAGGAAGGTTCCCCTGCTTAAATCAGCACACATCCAGGCCCGTCTTAAGTTTGCCCATGACCATTTGGATGATTCAGAGGAGTCATGGGAGAAAGTGCTGTGGTCAGATGAGACCAAAATAGAACTTTTTGGTCTTAATTTCACTCCCCGTGTTTGGAGGACAAAGAATGATGAGTACCATCCCAAAAATACCATCCCTACTGTGAAGCATGGGGGTGGAAGCATCATGTTTTGGGGGTGTTTTTCTGCACATGGGACAGGACGACTGCACTGTATTAAGGAGAGGATGACCGGGGCCATGTATTGCGAGATTTTGGGGAACAACCTTCTTCCCTCAGTTAGAGCATTGAAGATGGGTCTTGGTTGGGTCTTCCAGCATGATAATGACCCAAAGCACACAGCCAAGGAGTGGCTGCGTAAGAAGCATATCAAGGTTCTGGAGTGGCCTAGCCAGTCTCCAGACCTAAACCCTATAGAAAATCTTTGGAGGGAGCTCAAACTCCATGTTTCCCAGCAACAGCCCAGAAACCTGACACCTGTGTGCAAACCTGGTAATAAACTACAGGAAAAGTTTGACCTCTGTAAAGGCTACTGTACCAAATATTAACATTGATTTTTACATGTGTTCAAATACTATATATATATATATACACACAATGAGGAAAATAAGTATTTGAACACATTGCGAATTTGCAAGATCTCCCACTTGGGAAATCATGGGTGGGGGGGGGGGT
>BRDA01045767.1:28485-39180 GCA_036984385.1 Crenuchus spilurus
AGTCTGTGGTCTCTAATGGTTGACAAAATCCAATCTAATGAATAAGGGAAAGAAGGATATAGTGACTGAATACCAGTATGAATCTGAGTTGGTATATATATATATACTGTATACACACACACACACACACACACATATACAGTGAGGAAAATAAGTATTTGAACACCCTGCGAATTTGCAAGTTCTCCCACTTAGAAATCATGTGGGGGTTCTGATATTTTCATCTTAGGTGCATGTCCACTGTGAGAGACATAATCTAAAAGAAAAAATCTGGAAATCACAATGTATGATTTTTAAATAATGTATTTGTGTGTTACTGCTGCAAGTAAGTATTTGAACACCTGTGAAAATCAGTGTTAATATTTGGTACAGTAGCCTTTACAGAGGTCAAACATTTCCTGTAGTTTTTCAAGGAAACAGTTGTATATATTTACACACAAAGTAAGTTTTAGACTGCTTTTGGGATGTGCCTATTTGGTCAGGGGTTTATCCTACAGCAAGATATTTACTCAAAACATAAGTCCAAGCTCTGCCAGAACTACCTCAGGAAAAAGTACAAGATGGCAGCATATTTAGATGCTTTGATGCAGACTTAAACCCCATCTATGTGATTTGGGATAAACTGGAGTCAAGAGTGAAAGCAAAGCAAACTTACAAGTGCCACACATTTATGAACTTCTGCAACAGATTTGGGAAGAACTGTCGAAAGAATGCCACAAGTGTGTTCAGCCGTTATATCTGCCAAAGGTGCTACTTTGATGTGTCCAAAGTTTAGATACATTTTGGTCTATAAATTGATTCTGTGAGTTCTTATTGAACTCCTGTGCTTTCATTTTAGAGTGCAATGAGACATTAAACTCAATCATTTCCATTAAAAATTTTGGAAAAGTTGGTGTGTTCTAAAACTTATGACCAATAGTGTTTATATATATATATATATATATATATATATATATATATATATATATATATATATATATAATTTTCTAATGTGAAGTATATATTACAGATATAAAAATATCATCATTGGGCTGCTATGGGAAAAATCTACTTTATGGAAAAGTCACTATGAATAGGAGCCAATAGCAATTCTAGGACTACTGGCAAACTGCCGGTGGTGAAATGTTAGGTTACTACCCATGACAAATCGCTTAAGCACTGTTGGACTGCTGTCATTTGGCGGCATTTGCTTGCTGGAGCAATACCAATACTCACTCAATGCATAATAAGCTAAGATAGGTGACAGTCAGTAACAAATGCTGATAACCTTAATCACAGTTATTATGCTAATACAGATTTTGTTTCCAAACTTTAATAGTCTGTAAACAATCTCAGCTCTCATAACAGAGCAGAGCACATTTTGTTGCTTAAATGTTGCTTATGATGGCTAATTTGGAGATTCTAGTTAAATTCCTGAGGAGACATATCATGAGACAAAAATGTGACATGAGATACTTAGATTAGAAGCTGTTGAGTTCATACTAACTCCTGTCTAAGTGTTATTATTATGACCAATCTGAGCACAATCTGAGACTCTATGGAGCTTTCTGCTAAAACATGAGCAGACAAGTTAGATTACTGCCTTTTTCTCAGGAGAAATATCAGCAGCAGGAGACGTCTATCTGATCTCACTGTCTAAGACTCTCTTTTCTTTCCCATTGGAGACTTCACTATATAGAAACTACACTGATGTTGTGTTCAGAAATCTCAGTGCTGATCTACAAGGTGTAAATTAAACTTAACATTTATGTAAGTCAAACATAAAGCAAGATTTCAAACTGAACTGTCTGTCAGCTGTCAGCACATATTGGGTGTAAGTATGTAAATGATGTGTGTGGTGGTTCTGCTCCTACATTTGATGTTCTTTATGTTCTTTAGACACCTGTCACTTTCTGTCACACTGTAGGGTAATTTAAGTTTGTTCAATGTGCAAAGCTCATAGATCAGTCATAAATTACGAAGCACTACCGTAATTTTTTTTGTTCAATTGTGCAAGATCTCTTTGTCCAAGCAAAATGAAGTAGAAAAAGTCATTTGCATTGATTACTTGCATATATTAATTAACTGAACTGCTAGGTTTTTTTTTTATCCCCTTCCCAATGTAGTAGTAGCCAGTTAGCCAATCCCATCCATTAGGACTCTCCTCATCACTTTTTGCAATGTCCCTGACTCTAGGAGGGTGAAGTCAGGCATAAGCCTCCTTTGTTGCGTGTGATGCGGCCACCGCCTCTTTTTGAACTATCACTGATACACCGTCACTGGGGAGCCAACGTGCTCGGAGGAAAGCGCAGGGTTCCCAGCTCCAAAAGGATCAATCAGTAGATGCCTGAGCCAATGAAAATTGCAATGTGAAAGTGATAAGGAGAGAGAGCGCCATCTACCCACTCAGAGAGAGCACTGCCAATTTTTGCTCTCTTGGGCCCCGGCTGTTGATGGCAAACAGCATGACCAGGATTCTAACTCGTGATGCTCTGGTCAAAGTGTTAGCATCTCAGCCTGCTGAGCCACTCAGGGCCTACCAGTTAGCAGTTAGCAACAACACCATATCCAACCATGATGTTGAAACATTTTCAAATGTTTTTACACCTTTTGAAAACTACAGCTGCCCTTTACATCAAATGAACAATTAAACAACAAACAACAATAAAGTTGGTCCCAAGTTAACTAAAATAAAATATTGTTATATTAACATTGCTTAAGAAGTTTTTCTTCTTCTTCTATATGGAGAGATCCCAGGTTTTGTTGTCAGAGAGCTCACTTTTAATTTAATTTAAACTGCTCAAACAATGCCAATGCTATGAATTACTGCATTTGATCACAACTTACAAAAAAACTGTTTTCAATGTGAGCACTAGCTGTGGGCTAGAGGGATAGAGAAAAAGAGAGAGAGGGGGGGGGGGAGACCGACAGTGACAGAAGAAAGGGAAAAATGTCTCTCTTTCTTCATGGATGAGTATGCCTTATGCCGAAGCGTAGATAATATCAAGGCCTCGTTCCCCCTGTTGCCCCTTCACTGATCCGAAGGTGCCTGGGAGGTTAAGCTCCGTTTGAGAAAGACCCTCAGGGGGTCAGAGAGCGGGGCCTCCAATGCCACGGCACATTGAAGAGTTTCCTCTGTTCCCGCTCATTCCTGGAATTGCACTCATTCATAAAAACGTGAGGGCTCAACGTGTGGGTGTGCCGAGGGGGAGGTGCCATTTACTTTCAAACTCAAAGGCCACATGTGAGAGAGAGAAAGTTGAAAATGAAAGGGAAAATGAGGAGAAGAGTGCCTTTTTAAAGTTTTGGATCCAAAGAATGAGGCCCACTCACTAGTTAAAGTGGAAGTGAGAGAGAGAGAGAGAGAGAGAGAGAGAGAGAAGTATGTAGAGTGTATAGAGTAACCTAAAGATGTTATTACTTCAGTGAAATAATGACATGATTATGACAGAGTGCAGCACAAACTAGCACAATAGTAAAATCTAGTATTACATGCATTTTTTAAATGTACTTAATCAGGTCCAGACTGAGTGTGCTAGAGCTAAAGATACAATGGCAGAAGTCTTTACACAGTAAATATGCCAGTGTTAAATCAACACTACCAGAGTTAAATTAACACTGAGGGTGTCAACATGTAATACTCTCAGTGTTAATTTAACTCTAATAGTGTTGATTTAACACTGGCATATTTACTGTGTAGGCCTCATTGAAATGCATTTACTTTTATTCACAAAATGTACTACAGACATTATGTAAATAAAATATATTATCATGCTGATAGTTTCTCTAAACTTTTTTCTCATTTGCATACATATATTTTTATGTGCTTTGGTTACCTTAAACAACTCCTGTGAATGAATTGTGTCAATTTGTCACTCTTTTCTGACTGTTACAATGAAGCACACCTGTTTGTAAACATTACACTGCTTTGTCCCATTTTTCCTGCAAAGATGTTGTAACCTTTTCGTTTCCACGTGTGCTGTACTGTCTCCACATTATCTGTTTATTTACGTCTACCATGTGTCTTGTCTCTACCCAGTTACGTCATGTCTTGTTCTCAATGCACAGCCCTGCCATTTTATCTGTCACTAATTAAGTGTGCTTATAACCTTCCTCATGTTTCAGTCTTTGTCAGTCATTGTAAGTCTGTTTGCCATTACTTTCATGGATTGTCACACCATGTTCTATTCATAGTTGTATGTCTTCAGGTCATAGTTGTAATGTTACCACATTTCATGTAAGGTCTTCATAGTTTTATTTCACAGTCACAGTTCTTGCAATAAATCTTGCTACATCCCGCTACCAAACGCTCTATCTCGTCTCTTCCAGGCCACAGCAATTGTGACACGTCTTAAAGTGTGAAACTGTACTGGGTTGTTATTGCATTTTCAATTTCATGTGGTTTTGCATTGTCTTGTTGAGAAACGCATGAAATATGTTCCTGGAAATCATGTCCTCATGAAGGCAGCATATGTTGCACTGAAACCTCAGTGTACTTTTCAGAAGTGTAAATGACCTTTTCCAACTGCACTGACACAACGTCATAATATGGCAGAGCCTGGATATTGGACTAGCTGTTGATAATAGTCTGGATTATTCTTTTTGGTCTTTGTCCAAGAGAACGCGGTATCCATTTCTTTAATCTAAAATACTGATTTGTTTGACCACAATACACATTTTCACTGTGTGATGGTCCAGAGAAGTTAAACATGGTTAACATAAGGCTTCTGTTTTGCTCAGTAACGTTTCAAGTGGTATTTGTATTGCAGGGCTTGACAATAGTTTGGAAAGTAAGCCCTTACCCATGTGGTTATATCAGCTATTGATGTTCTTGATACAGTGCCATCTGAGGACTTGGAGATTACAACTGTTTAGTTTAAGCTTGCACCCTTGCTTTTTACACACCAAAATCCCTCCAGATTCCTTGAATTATTTAATGATATTATGGAGATCATCTGCCCATTTTTGCTTGTCAAAGATCTAGTCTTTAAAAAGTAATAACTACTTTCTTTTGTAAATGTATCCTTATGGAGATACATGTTGAAGCAGCAGACAAAAATTAGGTTGAAACATCCTGACCACCACATTTTGACACCACTTTTGAGAGATTTGGGAGCTAGCCAAAGCTTTAGCTGAACAAATAACTTGAAAAACAATCTTTTACACAATGACGTCAGCATAAAAGCCTACAGCAAGAGAAACAGAGAGAATGTTTTGGAATTGCAGTCTTAAGATGATAGATTTGTAATACACTTGTAGGCTGCTTATTGCTCATACAGATGTTTGGAGGTGCAGCTGTTGTGCTGGACCTCATATTTCCTTCTGAGTTAAGCCAGGTCTTAAAACAAACCAGCAAATCAAAACAAAAACAAATGCCAAAGTGCAATTGTGACCTAATATGGTCATATTGCGCAATGTTGGGAATTACACAGGCTGATATGGGTGGGATTTCAGCAGAATAGAGTGTGTGTGTGGGAAAGATGGAGGAGCAGAGCAACACTAACACACTGACCCAATAAACTGTCCATCTGCCTGCCTGCTTCTCTGACTCTCTGTCGCTGGAAAGATGAACACCAGCAACATCTGCCTTCCCTTGCCGGTCAGAACTTCTGCAACTGGGGTAGTTCTGTATAGTTATGTATATGACAAAAAAAGGTTTTTATTTGTCCTATTTTAGTATGGGAAGGACATTTGTACAGGACTCATGTAATTCATTTCAAAAGATGCCAAAGAATACCATACAAAACAAAAAAATGAGTTTTTGCTCATTAGAGTTAAGTCAGTGATTTCTCCAACAGAACATAATCAGCCAGGCATCATGTTGGACCAAGAGATTAATCAGGTAATGTAGTTTCTCTGTATTAGCCTGAACACTCCCATTCTGTAAGTTTTGTATGGTGAACAAACACAACATCTGCAATAACAATCAGAACTTGTACATTACTATATTTTCTCCTAAACACTTCCAATACATTGATTTTAATGACTAATCTTGTCTGTCACTGAACTGAGATACACTGGCTTGAATGTGAGTAGCTGCTAATAGTACCTCATCAGTATACAAGATTTATATACTATATATCCTATATATTCATCTAGGCATGCAACACATTTAAAAAAGTTGGGACAATAAAGCATTTATCACTCTGTAATGTTGCCATGTCTTCTCACAACACTTAATACATGTTCTGGTACAGAGGGTACCAAGCATTGAAGTGTTTCAGGTGTTATTTTGTCCCATTATTTATTTTGTAATAGTACTTGGTTGTCATTGCTGTTATGCACTGAACTTCCTCCAGATTCCTTGAATCATTTAATAATATTATTTTAGAGGAAAATATGCAAATCGCTTCTAGTCTCTCTTTGACGATGATTGTTTTTAAAACATTCAGTAATTTTTTTATGCATTTGTTGACAAAGTGCCCATCTTTGCTCCTCAAAGAGGTTTCATGGATACAGTTTTTTGTACCAAATCATTATTACAATTACATGTTGACATCAAATCACATTATTATTACTAGCCTTAAATTGCCCTGTTAACAAATGAAATGAAGTTGACCAGACAAAACAATCTTGAGTTCATAATATCTGCAATGTAAGAAACACTGCTTTTTTCATTTCCCCCACATATTTCCACATGTATTGATATGGCAATGTGATCATTACATTAGATATTACAGTTCTAATGAGCTATTAATTATGTAACAGGAAGCTTATTAGTCGGGTAGCTTGTGAGTGTTTCTAGCCACGTATAGTTAGCTATAACCACATTTGTGCAAAAATGTTCATAGTGTTATACATATTCTCTCATATTCTTCTCTGACTTTCTGTTCTTATTTCTACCAAATTTATTCCAGTTTATGTGCAATTTTATGTCTTGCTACTCTAACATGCTACTGTAAAACCCTTTTTACATCAATAAAGTTCATTCATTCATTCAAGTATATCCATCCACTCATCCATCCATCATCCTATCTATTGCTCTGTCCCATATATTTCAGGTTGCTTCACTATGCTCACTGTTTACCTTTTAGTACTCTTACTTTCTGCTTATCCTCTGAGTGTCCTCTTATGACCCTCATCTCTTCCACTTTCTGTTTAGCTCAGTCCTCTATGCTTCAGCTTCAGAAGCAGCCATCCTGAAATAAATCTGCTCATCACAACAGAACTGTTTTTATGGTGTCCCTCTTTTCCTAGTAAAGCCTTCCCCCGGTCTCCCCCTCTCTCTGACACACTACTGCCCGTGGCCTATTTTCTGCCCTCAGCACCCAAACACGAGGCAGCGGAGGAACCAGTAAACAAGCTCTCACTGGCCAGCTTTGACTCCCCTGGTACCACTGTTGCTAAGAGACTGGCAGCTTACAAGGCAAAAAGGACCAGTTTGAAGGACCTTCATCTAAATGGGACAACAAATAGCAAAGAAATGATTAAATGAAATAGAAAGCAAAATATAAGTGAGTGTCTTAAATGATAATTATATATGTGTCCAACCTTACATTACTTTAACATTGCTTCAAACTGCTTAGCTGTTTATTAGTCAATAACTGAATTTTGCTTAGTCATCCTTTACAGCTTTAATGAAAATCCACTAGAATCCCTTGCAATGCTCATTTCACCATTAAGCGTAATGGATTTTTGCTTGTATATCAAATATACAAGCAAATATCCATTTCCTTGTAGTCACTTCATTACATAAAGTGATAGTTTATTACATGTGAAATGATACTTAAAATAATCATACCTGTGTATTATTACAAATTGTTCCCACAGTATGAACAACAAAGGTTTTAAATTTATAACCTGAAGACATTAATTGTAAATGAATTTTATGTTGATGTAACAACTGACTGTGTTTTATTGACTGGAAATATGAGGCCTAATTAAATTTGCTTGTATGTATGTAAGCCACAATAAAGAGCCATAATTAAAATGCTACAGTAGTAGCTGAAAGAGTAAGGCACATCACATGCAGGTGTGTGTGTGTTTTTACATTGACTGCAGACTTGCGTGAGTGCAGGTGTGTGTGACGATGCCGTGTGCTCTGCTGGATGCTGGACTGGCATAGGGAGGTGCCCTTGCAGTGTCATTTATGCCTCAGTGACCCCAGCGGGTGTCCATGAGCACCAGCGGGCACAGATCTGGAAAGAGCAGAAGAATCTGAGCGAAACTCCGCTGACACTGCGGCCACGCCTCCAGAGCTTTCAAGTGTAGCACAAGAGTTCTGACTGTTAGGCAAGATGAAGGAAAGTCCAGGAATGCACAAAGAGCAGGTCTTCAAGGACACTCTTCATTTCATATGTCAATCAGGTCTTCATGGAACCAGTGATGAAATTTTGATTTTGAGAGGGGGGCACAACTAGCTTGAGTACAGGATGGAAGGGAGGACTTGAACATAAATTAAACTATTATTAATTATGAATAAATATTAAAACATTATGTAAAAATATTGTTAACATTACCGTTAGTAATATAGTAACAATAACTATCATCAATAATACAAATTCTATAAATTATTAATAAAATATGAATGCTTTGTTAAATATTTAAAAAAATTATTAAATTGAACATTTAATAAAACTCAAATTCTTTCAGTTCACTGTGCATGTAGCATAAAATTATCACCCAATTCTGTGTTTCACCTTGTTAGTCAACTTCACTCCAACTCATTACCTCCAATTTTACACTTATTTTAGGAATGGATGATCAATAGACCTAATTTACATAAAATTATGTCTCAAATTTTTGTAAAAATAAGCAATTAACACAGGTCCCCCAAATTTGACAGAAAGATCACAAAAGAGTTATTAACATTTCAAGATAATCAGCTCATCCAAAGCTTTCAAACACAGACACATATTCAAATGCCCAACATGTTAACAACTTACAGTGGCAGGTGAACATGGAGTCCTGCAAAGCACAACTTGCAAGACACGGTTTTACATCCAGATGGTGTGACAGCGGGGATGGCCAATCACATGTTAGCAAGAAATGGCAGAGCCAATTGATGAGCTTGTGGGTGTCTAAATGGAAACAGGCTTCAGCTTGAGCGGCTGTTTTCTGCTTGGTCCTAGTACTTGAACGTCTCCATGTAATATAGCATGACATTGTTTTTGGACGGAAAAAATGGCAGGGGACCAAAACTGTCTTTTTAAAAAATGTAAGGGACATGACTTATAATGTCTCAGTATACTGTACAGGAGGAGAATTCATGGTGTGAACATACTGGATAACAAACTCAATTCAGATTCCATGCAGGCTACATCACTGCCTGATCAGAAGAACAGAACTGCATGCCGGACATTTTGAGTACATGTTGTAACATCAGTCTTCTTCACACACTCTGAGGCATATTTATTCAAAATGTCATCACCATATCTTCATTAGTATTAAAGTTATTAGTGATTCCATCAACAGCCAGGGCCAAGAGAGCAAAAATTGGCCATGCTCTCTCTGGGCGGGTAGATGGCACTCTCTCTGTCTTTCACAGTGAAATGTCTGCTGGCTCAGGCGTTTAGTAATTGGTCCATTCGGAGCTGGGAATCCTGCACTTTCCTCCAAGTGCATTGGCTCCCCAGCGACAATGTATCAGCGGTAGTTCGAAAAGAGGTGGCGGCTGACATCACACGCAATGGAGGAGGCTTGTGCTTGTCTTCACCCTCCTTGAGTCAGGGACATTGCAAAAGTGATGGGGAGAGTCCTAACGGATGGGATGGGCTAATTGGGTACTACTACATTGGGAAGGGGATAAAAATGTGCAAAAAGGAATAAAATTTTTTTTTATTTGTGATTGTTTGGTGATTGGGTAAAGATTCAAATAGGACATCCTGTACTTGCATAGTTATTGTGGACAATGATCAAATATTACATATCTGTAAAAATCAGATGACATTTTATGTTAAATTTATGCAGACATCCAACACCTTTCCCAATGGTACCACAAACTGAACAAAATATGCATGCATTTCAATTTAATTAATAAACATGTGCACAATGGTGTAGGGGCTGGTATTAGATAACACCATACAATGAAAAGTGAGAAGGAGTGTGGAAGAAAAACAGGAGGAGAAATGAACATAACAGACCATGACATGAGTGGAGGAGCATAGAAAGAAAACAAAGCAACATTTTCTCTGATTATATAACTCTGTGCTTATGCAGCATTAGTGTAATCTCATCCAGACACTGTTTACAATCCAGCACACAGCCTGCAACAGCTGCTTCCTTGCTTACACCCAGTGAGCTTTCACAAGCCACACACTCACACACATACACTTCCATGTTGAGAATTAGGAGACACTCCCGCCCTTCCTAATGGTAAAGTACTCGTCTTTCCCACAGATCATCTGCTTGTCTCAGACTTATGTGGGCTAGGAGAGCAGACTGGCTTTGTTCAGGACATCTGAGCAACTGGTGTTTGTTCTGCAAAGCAAGCTCCATTTGGATGCATCTCAGCACTGTTCTTGAGGAAAGGCTGATTTTGTAAGATGTGATGCAGTCTCTTATGAAATGAGAAACTATTGTACATTACACGTTCTGTACAAAACAGACCACAATTTGAATATTTGACAAACTTCATTGTTGTTCATTATTACATTCAAAAAGATCAATTGTCATATTTTATATTATACAAACCGGATTCCAAAAAAGTTGGGACACTAAACAAATTGTGAATAAAAACTGAATGCAATAATGTGGAGATGGCAAATGTCAATATTT
>BRDA01045771.1:0-24096 GCA_036984385.1 Crenuchus spilurus
GTGCTAGCCTGCTACAAGCAACCAGAGACAGATGGCATTGGAGAGAGGTGACTCGTCTGTGCAGCCTACCATCGCGAAGCGATGACGGCGTATGATATGACATATATGATATATATGAACACAAATGACCTTTTTCAATATATTCTGATTTTTGAACATGCACTAATATCTTTCATAAAGTTGTCAAAATTCATAGATGAGGTTACTATGACAATAAAAATGACCAAAAGTGCATTCTGCTTGGCACTATTTAACTACATAAAAAATGGTGTTGCTTTTTGTTTAAATTTGAAATCCTGGTGCTTAATGCCAAGTACAATTGAAAATCTCAACACTCCTGAGAACTCATATTCCTCAGATTTAAGAAACACACTGTAGTTTTTATTCTAGGATGCTTTTGATGTGCTGGGCTTCACCCAAGAGGAGAAGAACAGCATATACAAGCTCATTGGTGCCATTATGCACTATGGCAATATGAAGTTTAAGCAGAAGCAGAGGGAGGAGCAAGCTGAGGCTGATGGCACTGAGGGTCAGTGTAATCTCAAATTGTGACTATATCATGCAAAAATGACAGTTACGTTGTGAAAATCATTAGTTCCTTGATCAGCTGAATCAGTAATTAGTTATAAATATTTTTTATCCTTGTTACTGAACTGTCAAGGTGTTTATTCATTTATTTTAAAATCCAGATGCTGACAAATCAGCATACCTGATGGGTCTGAACTCTGCTGATCTGATCAAGGCTCTGTGTCATCCAAGAGTCAAAGTAGGAAATGAGTGGGTCACCAAAGGACAGAATGTTCAGCAGGTAAAATGTGCTTTATAGTGTAATATATACACTATTACAAAATAGTGAGGTACAGTTAAATTTTTCAAAAACAGTGCATTCATTTTCAAACAATGTAAATGTACACTTCAGGTACAATATGAATTGGTCTGATTATACTTAAGTGTTTACTACATTCATGCCATTCAAATGAAAAAGGAACATATAAATATATAGGTACAGTACCAGTCAAATGTTTGGACACACCTTCTGGACATTCAGTGGTTTTTCATTATTTAAAAATTGTCTGCATTGTAGATTAATACTAAAGTCATCCAAACTATGAAGAAATGCATATGTAATTATATAGTAAACAAAAAAAGTGTTAAATAAACCAGAATATGTTTATATTTTACATTCTTCAAAGTAGCACCCCTTGCTTAGATGGCAGCTTTCTTGGTATTTTCTCAGTCAGCTTTATGAGGTAGTCACCTGGAATGGCTTTCAATTAACAACTGTGCCTTGTCAAGAGTTAATGACATACATTTTTGCCCTCTTAATGTGTTTGAGACATTAGTTGTGTGTCTACTTTGAAGAATCTAAAATCTAAAACATATTTTGGTTTGTTTAAAACTTTTAAGTTTACTACATGATTCATTGTGTGTTCGTTCATAGTCTGGATGACTTCAGTATTAATTTACAATTTAGGAAAAAATAACAAATAAAACATTGAATGAGAAGGTGTGTCCAATCTTTTGACTGGTACGTTATATAGAGATCATTTTTTAAACAAATATTTAAGGTTCCACTACAGTACAAGGTCAGTGGAATCAATTCAACTTATGCTCCCTAAGTAAAGGTCCTGGAAATGCACCATTGAAGGTTCCACATCAGTTACAACATACTGCCTCAGCAACAGTCCAGAACGTTTAATTTCTAAAAGACTAACAAGTATAAATTTAGGTAAAATAACACTACTCTGTTGTAATATAATGTTTGTAATTTTATCAATCAGGTCTATTATGCAATTGGTGCTCTGTCTAAGTCAGTGTACGAGAAGATGTTCCTCTGGATGGTTGTCAGAATTAACCAATCTCTGGACACCAAGCAGCCCCGTCAGTACTTCATTGGTGTGCTGGACATTGCTGGCTTTGAGATCTTTGATGTAAGTTGTTTTTTTCATTATTCTTTGAATTTCATTTAAACTACTTCCTGTAAGTCACCGCTATTAATGATGCTTTATTTCTGCTCCAGTTTAACACATTTGAGCAGCTGTGCATCAACTTCACTAATGAGAAGCTGCAGCAGTTCTTCAACCACCACATGTTTGTGCTGGAGCAGGAAGAGTACAAGAAGGAGGGTATTGAGTGGGAGTTCATTGACTTTGGCATGGACTTGCAGGCCTGTATTGATCTCATTGAAAAGGTGAATTCCAACTGAAAATTAAGAGGCAACATCTGACAGTTTCATTTAGCGTCAACAATTTGATAAACATCTAACCTTTTTTTTTTTCAAGCCAATGGGTATCATGTCCATCCTTGAAGAGGAGTGCATGTTCCCCAAAGCCAGTGATGCCACATTCAAAGCTAAGCTTTATGACAACCACTTGGGAAAATCGAATAACTTCCAGAAACCCAGGATTGTGAAGGGCAAACCAGAGGCTCACTTCTCTCTGGTTCACTATGCTGGCACTGTTGATTACAACATTAACAACTGGTTGGTGAAGAACAAGGATCCTCTCAATGAAACTGTGGTGGGGTTGTACCAGAAGTCCACCATGAAACTGTTGTCTAATCTGTTTGCAAATTATGCCGGAGCTGATTCAGGTGTTTGAACTAAATGAAGAATGTCTTTCAACATTCTAGAAACACTTTCAATTAAGATTTTATTATTGGAAGATGTGAGTTTTTAATTGTCTTGGGGTTTTTTTAAGCAGCAGAAGGAGGTGGAAAAGGCAAGGAAAAGAAGAAAAAGGGCTCCTCTTTCCAAACTGTGTCTGCATTGCACAGGGTGAGATAGTAACACATATTAGAAAAAGAGGAAAAAGCTGTATGTATGTTGCCAACTTTTATATTTCTATGTAATTTTTATGTGCGATTAAAGAAAACACAGGTTAATTTTGGTTTATTGATAAATCTGCAATCTGGACATCTTCCCCCATCAGATGTAATAAAATGCCTGCATTTGAGTTTGTCAAATTCATCTCCCCACTAGCTCAGCGACAAAATCTTTTTTGAGAATTTTATGCAACAGACTGACTGTATGCTTTATAATCTTTAGGAGAATCTGAACAAACTGATGACCAACCTGAGATCAACTCATCCCCACTTTGTACGCTGTATCATCCCTAATGAAACCAAGACTCCTGGGGCCATGGAGAATCCTCTGGTCATGCACCAGCTGCGCTGTAATGGTGTGCTGGAAGGCATTAGAATCTGCAGAAAGGGCTTCCCCAACAGGATCCTGTATGGAGATTTCAAACAGAGGTGATGTTCCTACATGTCCTGAAGCACTTTTCAGTTTTACTCTAAGATGAATATACAGTGGAATCTCAGTTACCATTTGCCCTGGTCAGGTGTGAGGTTAGAGGTGTGTTTAAGTTACCCTTTTGTCTGAAGAACACACATGACTTAGCTTTAGTCTCATTTAGCTGTTTTAAATGGGAAATGGCAAAATATGACAGTTTACTGTTTACTTTACTTTATGTACCTTGACAACACAGTATAGTGATATTTCAGCATGCCAACTAATATAAAATAACAAGGAGTGATATGAATAATACCAC
The DNA here is from genome assembly GCA_036984385.1 of Crenuchus spilurus. Classification (NCBI taxonomy): domain Eukaryota; kingdom Metazoa; phylum Chordata; class Actinopteri; order Characiformes; family Crenuchidae; genus Crenuchus; species Crenuchus spilurus. The sequence continues at coordinate 3,552 of BRDA01045771.1, forward strand.
AATACTAAAACATATTACCTTGTCTCAAATAACATGAAAACAAAAGATGTAACATAAGAAATTGAGTGCTTTTGTAGAAGGATTAAAAATTGTACATCTTTCACATTGTCCTGAACATAACAGTACTCAGTACTATTATGCCTATTATATTATTGTTATTGTTGGGTTCTTTGAAAGATAGTACAGACATGAAACTGACAATAATGGCTTTAACTTTAATTAAAGAAGAAAAACCTATTGTAATGAATGTCTATGCCCATCAATAGGAGCATAATAATGAGTGCAAAAACCAACAAAGAGAGAAGTGTTTTCCATTAAATAGACCTCCTTTATGTGACAACATTTTATCACTGACAAGTAGGCACATGGGGGACATCTTAGAGTAGGCACATCTTAGAGTAGGTTAGATTAGATTCAACTTTGCCAAATTTGACCTCTGCATTTAACACATCCGTGCAGTGAAACACACACACAAGGCTGTGAGAACATGTGGTTGAAGCAATGGGCAACAATATCCATGGTGCCTTCAGAGCATTTGGGGGTTAGGTGCCAGGAACTTCACTCATGACCTGCCCTGGTATTGAACCGGTGACCTTCCCGCCACAAGAATAGGTCCCTAACCACCAGGGCATGGCTTCACAATATATGTATGAAAACTAATTAGATACAACTCATAAGCCAAGAAATAACTAATAACCCCAGCCAGAAACCATTACTTTAATACAGGTTATCAAAAACAAAAAAGGTCTGCTACAAATTATGTCTTTTAGAAAAAAATTTAATGAAATTGTTTCTTGTATTGCTTCCACTAGGGCAGGGGTCTTAAGATCTAGACATTGAATCCAGTTTCCTTTTCTGGATTGTGTGTTTTCTGGTAATCAACTAAACTGTTGATGTAAGTGATTAAGCATCATACCTACCAGCAATTACAAAGTCCCAGACTTAAATATGGACTGAAGGTCCTGATTTGAAGACCAGAGGAGTAGGGTGTATAACAAATGCAACTCATTAATACCACATAAGGATAAGGATATAAAGATACTGGACATTGACTGTTCTATTTGATTATTTCAGATACCGTATCCTGAACCCTTCTGCCATCCCAGAAGGTCAGTTTATTGATAGCAGAAAGGGAGCAGAAAAATTGCTGGGATCCCTGGACATTGACCACAACCAGTACAAGTTTGGTCATACTAAGGTATAATGAGTGATAGAGAATGGCAGAAAAACGAATGTTTTCCAAACCAAACATGCATGTTGTGTAGTTCCTGTTCCTGTCTTGCTTTATTAAAAAGTAAGATAAACATATATACAGCACCCTCCATAATTATTGGCACCCCTGGTTAAGAGGTGTTCTTTGGCTTCTAATAAATTCTTTTTTTTTTATAATATCGGACAACAATGCAAAAAAAAGAGAGAAAAATCTAAGCTTTAATTCAAGTGCCTTTATTTGGCGGGGAAAAAAATCACACATTAAGAAATACATTTTTTGAATGAAATCATGTGTGCCACAATTATTGGCACCCCTGGTGTTAGTACTTTGTACAACCTCCTTCTGCCAAAAAAAACAGCACTTAATCTTCTCATATAACTCTTCACAAGATGGGAGAATACAGAAAGAGGGATCTTTGACAATTCCTCTTTGCACAACCTCTCTAAATCATCCAGAGTCTTTTCCTATGCAGTCTCCCCACTGGTTTTCTATTGGGTTGAGGTCTGGGGACTGAGATGGCCATAAGAGGAGCTTGATTTAGTGCCTTGTGAACCATTTTTGAGTAGATTTGGCCACATGTCTAGAGTCATTATCTTGCTGAAAGACCCAGTGATGACCCATCTTCAGCTTTTGGGCAGAGGCCACCAAATTCTGATTCAAAATGTCCTGATATTTCACAAAGTTCATGATCCCATGTATCTTTACAAGGTTCCTAGGTCCTGTGGAGGAGAAACAGGCCCACAGCATCACATATTCTCAGCCATACTTAACAGTGGGCATGAGGTGTTTTTCTGCGTACTCATCCTTGTGGTGTTATGCTTACAGTGTTTGCTACCAAAAAGCTCTATTTTGGTCTCATCTGATCAAAGGACATGGTCCCAGTTAAAATCCCAGTACTGCTTGGCAAACTCCACCTGTTTACTCTTATGAGTATAACTCAGAAAAGGCTTAATCCATGCATGCCTCCCAAACAGCTTGTTGGCATGTAGATAACGTCTGATGGTTGTTTGGGAGACCTCATAACCCCAAGATGCTACCATTTGATTCAATTCTCTTATAGTGAGCTTTGGAGAACTTTTTACTTCACTTACCATCCTTCTCACTGCGCGTGGTGGCAAAGTACACTTGCGTCCTCTTCCAGGCTGGTTTCTTACAGTTCCAGATGTTTTGAACGTTTTGATGTTTGCTCTGACTGTAGATAAGGACATCTGCAGGTGAGTGGCTATTTTCTTGTAGCCATTGCCTGATTTATGAAGGTCAACACACATCTGCCTTACTTGAATAGTGTGTTCTCTTGTCTTTCCCATGTTTAAGACTGAATAAGAGAAATAGGACTTTGTGTAATGCCATATTTATACCCCAGGAAAACAGGAAGTGATGAATTACTAATTAAAGGTTCCTAGATACTTTGATCCACTTTATAAACTACAGTAGAAATGACATAAATGGTTCAAATACATTTATTTCCAACAAATTGTTAAGGGTGCCAATAATTGTGGAACATGTCATTTTATGGGAAATAATTATTTCTTAGTCAGGATTTTTTCTTTATTTTTTATTTTTTCACTTGCCTTGAAGGTTGCTTTTTTTCTAAACTTTTTCAGAGTGAGATTATTCTTCTGCAATAAAACATGTATTTATTTTAAGGCTTTTAACACATTTTAACTAAGGGTGCCAATAATTATGGAGGGCACTGTATTTTCTTATGGTTTAAACCCTAAAGGTATTCTTCAAGGCTGGACTCCTGGGTACACTAGAGGAGATGCGAGATGATCGTCTTGCTCTCATCATTACTGGTATTCAGGCACGGTCTCGTGGTCTTCTCTCAAGAATTGAGTTCCAGAAGATTGTTGAACGCCGGTAATATTATATATTGTCTTATCCTTTCAATGTTTAGTATATTAAATAGCTCGTAAATATCTTAACATTTCTTATGTCACATTTTAGGGATGCCTTGCTTGTAATCCAGTGGAATGTTCGTGCCTTCATGGGTGTCAAGAATTGGCCCTGGATGAAGCTTTATTTCAAGATCAAACCTCTGCTGAGGTCAGCTGAGGCAGAGAAGGAGATGGCCAACATGAAGGAGGAATTCTTGAAACTGAAAGAGGCCTATGCTAAATCTGAAGCTCGTAGGAAAGAGCTTGAAGAGAAAATGGTTTCACTTCTCCAAGAGAAAAATGACCTGCAACTCCAAGTCCAGGCTGTAAGTTACAGTTATGACTGTGATATGGTGACATGAGAGTGTATCTAACAGAACATACTAACTTATGATGTATACTTTAACAGGAGCAAGACAATCTCTGTGATGCTGAGGAACGTTGTGAAGGTCTTATCAAAAACAAGATCCAACTTGAAGCTAAATGCAAAGAGTTGACTGAGAGACTGGAAGATGAAGAAGAAATGAATGCAGAGCTGGTTGCAAAGAAGAGAAAGCTTGAGGATGAATGTTCTGAACTTAAGAAAGACATTGACGATCTTGAGCTAACATTAGCCAAAGTGGAGAAGGAGAAACATGCCACCGAGAACAAGGTCTGTTATTACTGTCATTCTTAGCATGGCGACTAATTAGATTGCTTTGATAACTAGCTCATTCTCCACCTCTTCCCAGGTTAAAAACCTAACAGAAGAAATGGCAGCTCTGGATGAAATAATCGCCAAGCTGACCAAGGAGAAGAAAGCTCTGCAGGAGGCCCATCAGCAAACACTAGATGACCTTCAGAGTGAGGAGGACAAAGTCAACACTCTGACAAAGGCCAAAGCCAAGCTAGAGCAGCAAGTTGATGATGTTAGTAAAAAGCTGATGATACATACAGTACCAGTCAAATGTTTGGACACACCTTCTGGACATTCAGTGATTCTTCATTTTTGAAAAATTGTCTGCATTGTAGATTAATACTAACGTCATCCAAACAATGAAGAAATACATATGGAATTATTTTGTAAACAAACAAGCATTAAACTAACCAGAATATGTTTTATATTTTACATTCTTCAAAGTAGGCACCTCTTGCTTAAATGCCAGCTTTCTTGGCATTTTCTCAGTCAGCTTTATGAGGTAGTCACCTGGAACGGCTTTCAGTTAACAGCTGTGTCTTGTCAAGAATTAATGACTTGCATTTCTTGCCCTCTTAATGTGTTTGAGACCATCAGTTGTGTGCCTACTTTGAAGAATCTAAAACATATTTTGGTTCAATTAACACTTAAGTTTAATACATGATTCCTTTTGTGCTCCTTCATAGTCTGGATGACTTTCGTATGAATTTACAATGTAGGAAAAAAATAAAAGCATTTAATGAGTTTGTGTCCAAACGTTTGACTGGTATGTAAATCTAAAAAATATTGATAGTCACATAAAAAAAAATACTAAATTACTACAAAACTAAATCATTACTTCCTTTCCAGCTTGAGGGATCCCTGGAACAGGAAAAGAAGCTCCGCATGGATCTTGAGAGGGCTAAGAGAAAGCTTGAGGGAGATTTAAAATTGACCCAAGAAAATGTGATGGATCTGGAAAATGACAAGCAACAGTTGGAGGAGAGGCTGAAAAAGTAATTTTCTAATAATACATATGGAACAATAATGTAATGATGAAGTGCAAATAACATTTACTAATGTGTGCTCATCAAAAACACAGGAAAGATTTTGAAATCAGCCAACTCAACAGCAAGATTGAGGATGAACAAGCAATGGCATCCCAGCTCCAGAAAAAACTTAAGGAGTTGCAGGTATTCTATAATTGTATCAAGCTTATATACAGCCATATCAGAATATTATGACACCTGCCTAATAGTGTTTACTCAGTGGTGATCCCTGACACGTTCCTCAATGTGTTGGCTCCAAACAAGGGGTGGTCCTTATAATCTGATATGACTGTGTAGATGTATTTATTTAACCAAGCTTGCCATAGTCACTGTAATACTTTTTACTCTAGGCTCGCATTGAAGAACTTGAGGAAGAGCTGGAGGCTGAGAGAGCTGCCCGTGCCAAGGTTGAGAAGCAGAGGGCAGATCTGGCCAGAGAACTGGAAGAGATCAGCGAGAGGCTGGAGGAGGCTGGTGGTGCCACTAGTGCCCAGATTGAAATGAACAAGAAGAGAGAGGCCGAGTTCCAGAAACTGCGCAGAGACCTTGAAGAGGCCACTCTGCAGCATGAAGCCACTGCTGCTACACTGAGGAAGAAACATGCAGACAGTGTGGCTGACCTGGGAGAGCAGATTGACAACCTTCAGCGTGTGAAGCAGAAGCTGGAGAAGGAGAAGAGTGAGCTTAGACTTGAGCTAGATGATGTGGTCTCCAATATGGAGCAGATTGTCAAGGCTAAAGTAAGCAGTCTGACATTATTATTTCATTAATTTTGGCAAATCTTCACTATTGCATTAGTTATTTACAATATCTGTTCCAGACAAACCTGGAAAAAATGTGCAGGACACTTGAGGACCAGATGAGTGAGTACAGAACTAAATATGAAGAAGGGCAGCGTGTAATCAATGACTTCAGCATGCAAAAAGCTAAACTGCAAACTGAGAACGGTAAGACAACAAATGAGTAATACATGTAAATAAGTAAATACATGTCATGGCAAAAACTGTGACATCATTCAAATGTATCCATATTAAAGGTGAACTTTCAAGACAGCTGGAAGAGAAGGATTCTTTGGTTTCTCAGCTGACCAGAAGCAAACAGTCCCACACACAACAGATTGAGGATCTCAAGAGACAACTTGAAGAGGAAGTGAAGGTATTCTTAGCATTTACACTATCATACCATTTACACAGATTATGTCCCATGCTATTTAATACACTGTGATATATGCACTGAATGTGACATTGTCTGTCTCTCCAGGCTAAGAATGCTTTGGCTCATGCAGTGCAGTCTGCTCGCCATGACTCTGAATTGCTTAGAGAGCAGTATGAAGAGGAACAAGAGGCCAAAGCTGAGCTGCAACGTAGTCTCTCCAAGGCCAACTCTGAGGTGGCTCAGTGGAGGACCAAGTATGAAACTGATGCCATCCAGAGAACAGAGGAGCTAGAAGATGCAAAGTAAGGAATCTGAAACCCAATGAGTTTAGATTTCATTGTAGAAATTTGTCATCATTAAACAATGGTCTGAAACCTACACTGCCTTGTTTTTTAGGAAGAAACTTGCTCAGCGTCTGCAAGATGCAGAAGAAGCTGTGGAAGCTGTCAATGCCAAATGTTCCTCTCTGGAGAAGACCAAGCACAGACTGCAAAATGAGATTGAAGATCTTATGGTTGATGTGGAAAGATCTAATGCTGCTGCTGCTGCTCTGGACAAGAAGCAAAGAAACTTTGACAAGGTGATAAAATACTGTTTTTTTACATTGTTTAATTAACATACTCCACTAGAAAAATTTGAATAGCATGAAAAAAGTTTATTTGTGTTCATAATTCCATTACAAGAACTGTCATATGTTATATTCATTATGCATAAAGTGAAACAATTTTTTGTCTTTGTTGATACTGTTTGAATAGAAATTCACACAAATTGAAAATGAAATTTTATTCTAATAATTGAAATTCTAATAATTTCATATTTTGGATGTTTGATTTTAATAAGCTATAATCCATACCAAACAGTAAAACAAAATATACTTGAAATATGTCACTTTATGATTAATTAATATAAAATGACAATTTATTATGGAGAAACAATGAACTTCTGAAATTAAATGAAATATTCAAATTTGTTAATGTGTCACTGTATTTGAACAGAGGGCTTATCATTATCATTATCAACAATAATGATCAACAATATCATTATTGTATATAACCCATGGCATCAGGTTGTACAGTGCTTATAGTGATACGTAAAAATAGAATAGTGTGCAAAAGTTCATTGTTGATCATACTTTAATTCAAAAAGTTCAATTGTTATATTTAATATCCATTACACATTCTGACATTTCAAGTCTTTATTGTTTTACTACTGGTCAGTGTGACTTATAGCTCATAAAAATCAGAAGTCCAGAATTTCAAATTATTTCAATATTTCATTTCAAGTTTGAGTAATTCAGTATTAAACACTCAACATTAAAACAAATAAACATTTTTGCATTATTTTAAAATACAGAGACACACTTGTATATAATGCAAAATGAAAGACCATGAACTTCTGTAAGACATGAGCCTATATTACAGTATAGCACTTTTAAGTTAAAAGTTAAGAAAACTGTCTTTTAGTTGCTGTCACAAGGGACTAGTTAACATCATATCACACTAGTTGGTGTATTTTTTGCTAGGACTTTCTCTGCTTGTGGTCACTGTAGATTTTTACCTGTATCCACCACAGCAAAGTACAAGTAGTTTCCTGATTCAAAATTCTATTTTTGGTACAACACAGGTTCTTGCTGAGTGGAAGCAGAAATATGAAGAGTCTCAGACTGAGCTGGAGAGTGCACAAAAAGAGGCCAGATCTTTAAGCACTGAGCTGTTTAAACTGAAAAACTCCTATGAAGAGTCTTTGGATCATCTAGAAACCATGAAAAGGGAGAACAAGAACCTCCAAGGTAGCCACGTTTGGTAATTTCTTTAACAAATTGGAGGACAATGTCTTACTAATCAACAAAATCTATTGAACCACACTGCATTTTTTGTTAAACAGAAGAAATTGCTGATCTCACTGAGCAAATTGGGGAGACTGGAAAGAGCATTCATGAACTGGAAAAAATCCGTAAACAACTGGAACAGGAAAAGTCTGAGATTCAGACAGCTCTAGAAGAAGCTGAGGTTTGTTGACTGTATTTTGTACAGTTGTAAAAAAACAAATTCCAGACATATTGACGAATTCCACCTAGTGAATAAAATCTAAAGAGTGGTGGAGTGAAGTTAATAAAGCTGTTTTAAATCACCCATGTGTGATCAAACAGGCCTCTCTTGAGCATGAAGAAGGAAAGATCTTGCGGGCTCAGCTTGAGTTCAACCAGGTGAAAGCAGATATAGAGCGTAAGCTGGCTGAGAAGGATGAGGAAATGGAACAAGCTAAGAGAAACCAACAAAGAATGGTGGACACCCTTCAGAGTTCACTAGAGTCTGAGACTCGCAGCAGGAATGAAGCCCTCAGGCTGAAGAAGAAGATGGAAGGAGACCTGAACGAGATGGAGATACAGCTTAGCCAGGCTAACAGGCAGGCATCAGAGGCACAGAAGCAACTCAAGAGCCTCCATGGACATATGAAGGTATGCAATTTAAATGATGGAAGTGCTGAAATATTTGATTAGCATCAACTGTACAATTCTGTTTTGTTTACTGTGGATATATACCATGTAGGATGCTCAGCTGCAGCTGGATGATGCTCTACGGGCTAATGATGATCTCAAAGAGAACATAGCTATTGTGGAGAGACGCAACAATCTGCTGCAGGCTGAACTGGATGAGCTGAGATCCCTGGTGGAACAGACTGAGAGAGGAAGGAAACTGGCTGAGCAGGAACTGCTGGATGTCAGTGAGAGAGTTCAGCTGCTGCATTCTCAGGTAATATATAGATTTATATTGTTGCAATAACAAAATTGGCCTCATCAAGTCACAGAGACAGTTTAAATAACAATAATGTCTAATACAGAACACCAGCCTGCTGAACCAGAAGAAGAAGCTGGAGGGAGACACTTCCCAGCTTCAGACTGAGGTTGAAGAGGCTGTCCAGGAGTGCAGGAATGCTGAAGAAAAGGCCAAAAAAGCTATCACTGATGCTGCCATGATGGCAGAGGAGCTGAAGAAGGAGCAGGACACCAGTGCACACTTGGAGCGCATGAAGAAGAACATGGAGCAGACCATCAAGGATTTGCAGCACCGTCTGGATGAAGCTGAACAAATCGCCATGAAGGGAGGCAAGAAGCAGGTCCAGAAGTTGGAGGCCAGGGTCAGTACAATAGACAACACTGTGAAATAGCACCTGAGTAAGGAAATCAAAATGATTGTAAGTGAAGATTTCTTTATTCCTACAGGTAAGAGAGCTTGAAAATGAAGTGGAGTTAGAGCAGAGAAAGGCTAGTGATTCTGTAAAGGGCATTCGTAAATATGAGCGACGCATCAAGGAGCTCACTTACCAGGTAGGCTGTTCTCCAAAGAATAGCAGTATGTGCTGGACAAATGCCTTTAAGCTGTTCTGTATTTGAATCTTTTTTACTTTCCTAACAGACGGAGGAGGATCGTAAGAATCTAGCTCGTCTTCAAGATTTGGTAGACAAACTGCAGCTGAAAGTCAAATCATACAAGAGAGCTGCAGAGGAAGCTGTAAGCAATCATTTCTTATACAATATCATCAAGTAATTGCGGACTGGTCATATTTAAGGTCTTCTATTAAAATGCTACATATTTGTTTTACAGGAAGAGCAGGCCAATTCCAATTTGACAAAGTTCCGTAAGATACAGCACGAGTTGGATGAGGCAGAGGAACGGGCTGACATTGCTGAGACTCAGGTCAACAAACTGAGAGCCAAAAGCCGTGACACTGGCTCCAAGGTGAGTTGGTTAATTAAGATAATTAAATAGCTTAAAAAATTATATATAAAAAAAAACAACAAACTTTTTTTTAAATTCATCAGAAGGTCAAATAAACACACCAGTGCCCAATAATTTTGGCAATCATTTGATGTTTCAGGCTTTACAGGATAGATATACATAACAGTATAGATGAAATAAAGAACACTGATGTGTATTAGGGTGGTCCAAAATTTTCAACTTCCAAAAAATTTTATTCCCACCTTATTTTAATTTAGTGATGGATTTAGCGACGTGGTGAAAAAAAAATTCAGAATGGCTTAATATTTAGGGTATTTAGGCTAATTGCGAGTAAAGGTTCTCATATAAGTGATTATTTATACAGACATCATAACAAAAAGTACAGAAGCCAACAACAAACCATTGTATTATCAACTAAACTGTTGAGTAGAGCTGTAATGTTCACTATGACTGACTGAGTATGTGACTCATCAAAAGCATCAAAAACACCTGTTCTGCATTCAAAATGTGAGATGTAATGAATATTTAATAACAAAGCATAAAAACAGAAAAAGTCAATAAATGCTCAGGTTACAGTAAGTAAACTAAACACAAACTAAGCAGCATTGTTTACAGTCACTGACTTTCTGTTAGTAAAAGTTACATTTACAATTAATTTGATTTAATTTGATTGAGCATATCAACATATCAATTTGATATCAACTTATCTTGATCAAAAATGAGACTTTTACTTTTCCAGAGCAGTAGCATCAAATGGAAGGGTGGGAGGAAAAAAAATGCATACCTTGGACCACCCGAATGTGCATGTTCAATGTTCATGCTATTAAAATACAAACCTCTTAAACAGCTCCTCAATCTTACAATGAGCTTACATATTACTTTGGAAATAACAAGTAGTTACTGAACTAAACATTAAGATTAATCAAAAGCAAGTTTATAGTTGTAAGAGTTGAAATTACCCATAATGCTTATATCTTCCATTTCTTTTTCCATCTTCTAGAAAGGACATGATGAAGAGTGAAGCTCTCACTTGCCCCTCTTTCAAAAGTTTTCTTCTATGACTCTCTATGAGTTGTTTGCCTGTAGCAGAATAGAATAAAGTTCATGTGCATTTGATATCTCTGTCTCTGTTTGTGTGTTCATTAAAGCAATCACATGCAATTAATGAATTAATCAGTGTCAGCAGTTTAGTAATATTGGTAATGTTATGCTTCATTTGGACCTGTCATGCTGTAATGTAGCTCTGCAATTTGTACAACACTTGAAGCCAGCATGTTTAGTTCTATATTTAATTATAACAAAAATTAAAACTAATTACTGATTAGTATCACTATGACACTGTAGAGATTAGCTGAAAAATAAATGAAGGAACATGTAGAGGGTGTCTTGGTGGCGTTTGAGCAATTACTTTGTATCCTATTACCTATTTGGTTTGGAGAAATTTAGTAAATATGAAAAACAATACATTCATTAACTGCATAATGCTTTGACTGGAAGTTAAAGAATAACGAGCATCCTAGAAATCCTAGATCCAGAAATTCCACACATTAGAATAATGACGGAATAACATGGAAGAATACACACACACAGTGTATAAAGTATATACAATCTTAGGCCCTAAGTTGGACAGCCCTGGACAAAGTATACATATATATGTATACATATATATATAATTTTACTACATATATACATTTAATGTGCTATCACTTTTTCACATGCCTCATTTTAAGGTTTGTACTCCGTAGACTATATTATTTTAAGACAAAATTTTTCTTTAAAATTTTATATTGTAAAATAGAATATTTGGAATGCCAAAGACTGTACATAGGTTACTTCCATATTATAAAAAAAATCATACATTTGTGTAGAATTTAGAGGATAAAAACACAGGAAATAATTTATAACAGTAACTTATGATTGACATGACAGAACAAAAACAATCTCCCAACAGAAACTAAGATCTTGAACTTATATTTAATCTTGTCATTTACAAAATTTACAAAACTGAAAAAGTTCAAGCTGACAAATGTGAACAGACTGGTGAAAATCTCTCTAATAATGTTATATGTCCAGTGAAATTGGCAAATAGGTATATTTGTCTTGATACAGCTTATTTTCACACCAATTCCCATTCTGTCAAAATTAACAATGTTATAATGTCTCTGACAATACATACCACTAAACCATCTGTTCAAAAAAGATGAGACAGAGAGTGATAATGAGGAACTGTTAAGAGACATATTATAATCTGTATGTAAAGTGGTATTTTAACTTTCAACATAGCTTTAAAATATTCTCCACATAATTATATATTACAATATAATAGTATACATACTGTAGCATAGGCATAGAGGAAGAAGATTTAGAAAAAAGCCATATAGCCTATGTATGCTTTATCATTAAAATATTAATTAAACTTCTAGGTTTAGTCAAAAAGTTAATTAACTGGGAAAATGAAACAGAATCTAGTTTTATCCTATTTCCACAACAGGTAAGACTGACAATCATATAATGATTTAATTTCCTCCTATTTCCTCCTTTGAATTCACAGTAACTTGATCATAGGCTGAATACACAAACTCTTAAGGCCACTGAGCAAACCCTTTATTAATGTCATAGCAAATAGTACTTCCAGTAGGGCTGTAAATAAAGCTGAGACTATTGATTAGAATAATTAATATAGTAAAATCAATGTTTTTGTAATGTACCAAAGTGCTGAAACACTAAGTTATAATGCAACCGTTTTCATACATTCCTGAATGACAAACAGTGAGATGAAGTTAAAAAATAACTTAAAAATGGCTAAACTTAAATGAAGGAAATTGTGTGTTTAGTGTAGGATACTAACTCTGCAGTCACTGCTAATGAGAGCTAATTTTAGCTTTTACACAATGTGAACAGATATTTCTCTCTGTACTGGATGATCAGATATACAGTGGTGCTTGAAATTTTGTTAACCCTTTAAAATTTTCTAGATTTCTGCAGAAATATGACCTAAAATATCATCAAATGTCCTCAGAAATTCTCCTTTGTTCGCGCCATGATACACTTCCAAAAACATGTGTTGTGAAGTGCAGACTTTGATAGATACCAGTTCTTTAAATAAAACAGGGTGCCCACTCACACCTGATTATCATCCCACTGATTAAAAACATCTGACTCTAATTTCACTTTCAAATTAAATGCTAATCCTACAGGTTCACATAAATATGTCATATTGGATCATGTTGACCAAGTATAATATTTTTGTCTCATTTGTTTAACTGGCTTTTAGGACTTGTGTGAAAATATGATGATGTTTTAGGTCATATTTATGCAGAAATATATTCTAAAGGGTTCACAAACTTTCAAGCAACACTGTATCTCTGTATTGGATGATCAGATATATCTGTGTTGGATGAAGTCAAAATGACTGGTGGAAGACTGCAGATAGCAAAACTAGCTAAGTTCTGTTGCTAATACTATATTCCTAAATAACACTTCTACCATATTTATTTGGGGCAGAAGTGATTTTGCACTGCTAAAAACTGACCAGAAGGTGGCTTATTTCTCTGTAAGAAAAGTCTATAAGGAAATACAAGGAGATTGTGGTGTCACCCAAGAGGGGTGACTAATGTTATTATCTGAAGGAAAGAGTTAAACAATTGACAAAAATATAATTTATAACATCTAGCAGAACTAAAATAGCTTCACTGCATGGATGGGTTAAATGCAGAGGTTGTGTGTAATCATATTGGCTAAAAGTTGACTATAGAAGTACTGTGTTGTAACAAATTCCACTAACAATACAGTTCTGTAGTTGTATATATAAAATTTATGAAACAGTTTACATAAGTACTAGGTTAAAGCATTCATCATGATGTTAAAAACATGTGCAAATTCATAGATAAATTCAGTGTTTTTTTTTTTAAATAGAAGTTATAAACTAACATAAAAAATGCAGACTTAAATGTAACTGAAACAAAAAAGTAAAAAACTATTTAAAATGTAAATCATTAAAAATAATTACAATTGCAAAATTACAATAATTGGTCTCTCATAACTAAGTTAAGAAAAACTATGATAATAATTTATCAGAACAGTCACCACTTGTTATAAAATTAAAGAAAAAAAAGAGTAAAAGTAAATGTAATCTACCTTGTTTGTGTTTTGGTTCCACCCCAAACTGTCTCTGGTTCTCTGTTGTGTATTGTGATGTTATGAACACTCAACATCAAGCACCTTCACAGATCAAAGGAAAGAGCGAGACATCTCTATAGGTCAGTTTTGTTTGAAGGCAGGCTGGTAGAGAAATACAGAAAAACATAAATGATTCTGTTAAACACATAATAGTGCATCCACAAAAAAAAATATTGTGGAAAAAATTTTATTTGTGTTCATAATTTAATTCAAAAAGGTAAATTGTATTGTTTTATATTCAAATAAAATGTAAATAAATGTACACATTTCAAACCATTTTGTGTTAATGTTGATAATAATAATTTATTCAAACTGTAACTGAAATATTCTAATAATGTGAGATTCTGAATTTCTGATTTTCATGAGTTACAAGCCAAATCGATCAACAGTAAAACAAAACATGGCTTGAAATGTCACTTTACATGTAATGACAGTTCACCTTTTTAAGTGTATTATGAACACAAAGACGTTTTTTTCACATATTTTTTTTTTTGTGGATCACAAAAAAAAGTTCACATCACAACAAGTTAAAAAATCAATTTTTTTATTGACTAATATGTAGGGTAAAAAAAGGATAAATAAACATTTATGAGATTTTTTACATTTAGGAAATAATAATAACAACAAAACTTGATTTGATATTTTTATATGTGTAAGGGATTGAGAGAGAGAGAGAGGGAGAGAGAGCATTCTAATGAAGGACTTGTTCTTAACTGCTCCTAAAACCATTACTGACTAACTATGTTGCTCTTCTATTACATTAGAGCTCATATACATATAAATACATGATTTGTATGTCTGTTGAAGGAACATTGAATAGTTTTGTTCTAGATAAAAAAAGAGAAGCAGAATTAAACTTACCAGTCTGCAATCCTTCAACTAATCATAATACAAGTGTCTGTTGAGACTATGAAAAGAGAAAAACTAGTGTCCAGTGTGGTAGTGATGCTGTGGCCAGCACTATGGTGATGATTAAAGGAGGTGTTGGCATGGAACAGCTGAATGAGAAGAGGAGGTGTCTATAGGTTCTAAAGGTTCCCTTAAGAAAGCAAAAGGCAGTAACCTTCAATCACTAAGTTATATTAAGAGCAGTTGAAGTTTCATAGTACATACCATACCAACATTGATGGAGGGCCCAGGAACACATAATGGTGTGAAGGGCTTGACATTACTGCAGCTTTTAAATTCCATTCCTCAATTGTTTTTGTCATATCACACTGAACATTTATATTCTTTTTTTCTACTGTATGTCTGATTTTTATTATTTACATGTAAACGTCTTTTAGCAGTAAAAACTTGCATTACATAGAAAGCTTAAGATGAAATTTTTTTGAAAAGAAGAGTAGTTGTGAAGTTTGAAAAGTAAAGATACAAATAATATAAGATTGTTCTGAGGAGAAATCGTGAAAGGGTTAAACCAACACATACATAAACGATTATCATAATGTTATAAAAAAAAAGCTTAATGCCTAGAAAACTCATATATGTACAAAGTACATATATATATATATACAAAGATGGTCAGCTTGAAAACATGGAGTGCAGCAGTCTCCAGACTTAAACCCCATCCAGCTGATTTGAAGTGAAAAGCAAAGCAAACCTACAAGTGCCGACATTTATGTGAACTTCTGCAGCAGATTAAGAAGAACTGTCTGAAGAATATTTAATGTCTATTGTAGAAAGAATGCCACGAGTGTGTTCAGATGTTATATCTGACAAAGGTGATACGTGTCCAAAGTTTAGACACATTTTGGTCTATAAATTGATTCCATGAGTTCTTATTTAACTCCTTTTATTTCAGAGTGCAATGAGACATTAAACTCAATCATTTTCATGGAAAAATTGGGGTGTTCTAAAACTTTTGACCATTGGTGTAACACACACAAACATCATATTTTAAATACTGGGTGTATATATATATATATATATATATATAGTATATGTACATATAGATCACTCTTCAAGACATTAATATGCTAACATTACTTGTCCACAATAGGCCATGTAACTTAAGTAGCTTGCAGAGTCCAAAAAAGGGTGCCACAATTTGCAAGATGCTGTGATTTATGTGAGACCTTCACAGAGACACCATCTGCTGCCACCCAGATCTCAATACACCACACCAGCATGTAGCTGCTCTTCTCAATCAGACACAGGCACACAGAAGGAATTTCACAGGGTTATCTTCGTCCCCAAGGACAAAAGGAAGGAAACAATGCTGCATAAACAAGTCACTTTGCCACCAGCTAAAAGGACAGCAGCAGACATCCAGGTCTATGTTCATCAGATATCCAAGGACGTTCCAAGGACCTGCCAATTGTCTTTTCACATATGCAGTGGCACATACTCCACAATCCTGTTTTAGATCAGGTGATAATGCTTTTGATGCTATATGCTAAAACATATTCTGTTATGTACAAAGTTTGTCTGGCAAATACTGATTAGCATATATGCACAAGTATCTGACATTTTTACTGTCCCTCTTGCTGTAATGAATACAGTTAAATAAATTAGTAATTAAAGAGCAGTGACCTGCCTCTTGCTCACAATATTGGGTAATAAAGGTCCTCTAACAGTTCATTTTAGCTGAATAATGATTTTTAATTGAGCTTAATTGAGTTAAATTGAGACTCAAACTGAATTTATATTCAAACTAACTGATGTTTAAAAAAACCCCACTATTCCTCCAAAGGTTATGGCATAAATCTCTTCTAAACATGGTTCTTCAGGGAAGCAAAAGTGCTTTATGGTAGAGTTTAAAAAATCCTCTGTGGCACCTTTGTATCAAGAAAAGTCCAATATAAAAATATAAAAAACATACAAACATAAATGTTGCAATTTAAGACTAATATTATTATTTATTACTTAACATTAAACCACAATTGCAAAATTGGCTATACAGTGGAACCTCGGTTATCATCAACTTTTTTCAGGAAAATCGTGTGCCAGATTTCGTTCATCCGCCTGGTTTGAGTCGCCGCCAATTTTATGAAAACAAAGCATCTACCCATGCATTTGTCACTCACCCATGTGTTCATCATTCATTCTGCCTTTGTTTATCTTGTTTCTGCTAGTGATATCCTAGTGTTTTAACAGAGTCTACATAAATTATGAGTGGAAACCTCTTGACATGTTTTAGTTTGTTTTGAGCATTATCAAAAAGAAACCATGACAATCAAAGCCAGAATGAATGACGAACGCGTGGGTGAATGTATGCATTGGGGTGGGTGATTTCTTGTCATGAAATTAGCAGTGAGTCGTGGGCACATCGACCAAAACTGGGTGGATGAATGATAACTGGGACAAAATGTCCCCCAAAAAAGTCAACAATAACGAAACTGTACGATAACCAGGGAAAACAATAACTGAGGTTCCACTGTATTACTGTAATACACACCAAACTACATTTAATGAAGATATTTTGAGACATTTAACAACTTCAGGTTTCCATTCTCTTAATGAAGACCCAGTTAAAACACTAAGGATATCATTAGCAGGAGTATGTTCACTATGCTGTATTCTGTTCCTGCCATACAGCTGGTACTCAACTTTGCCTTTGCCTCTGAGGACTCAATCAGGTCACATGAACGCATTTGTTCGTATTGTAAGATACAGTAAACTCCCTTGGCTCTCTGCTGCTATGTTACATACCAGACAGTGGACCATTTGTCTCAAATGACAAAGTCAAATGTTTAGCGGTCTTCTTTACACGTGTTAAGGCACTGAACAATACTCCATTGTATTATGTATTAAGTGATGTTGTAGTCAGTTTCATAAGGTACAAACAGGAGTAATAGTATAAGATGTATAAAAGCTTCAGTACTCTGCATGGTAAACCAAAATTTTTGGTACTTTTTTGTGCAGAAATCAATAGATTTTGTATATGTCTATAGGCCAACAATGCACTGTAAACACTAAGTTTGCTCTCATGTTATGTATTCAAATTTTAACTTAAACAGTTCATTGTATATAAATTTCAGCATTAAAATGTTATTAAAAAAGTACATTTTCACAGAAATGGGTTAAATTTCTATTCTTTTATTGTTAGATTAACATGGTTATTCAAAAATAAGCCCAACTGATTGTAAACTAATTATATTAGTTATATTAATGGATAAAGTAATGGATAATAATAATAAAGAATAAGTTGCTTTAGCTATCAGATTACTGCAACCAAACAGATATTTTATTGGCATAATTGAACGTATTGAGTATATGTAAGTTTTACATTTTTAGATCATTTAACATAAAGAATATGTGTGAGATATTCTTTTTTTTAATTTACATATTGAGTATATCATGTTTTATAATAGAACATATTACGTATATGCAAGATTTCACTTTTTGGATAATTAAGCAAAAGGAGTATATGATATAATTTTAGATCATTATTTTAGATATAAATTTGAATAATATTAAGCATATGTCATTTAAAAAAATGGAACATATTGTGTATACTATATAATGTATTTTTATATATTTGAACATACTGAGTATATGAAAAATAGAACATATTGAAAATATACAGGGGTTGGACAATGAAACTGAAACACCTGTTTTTAGACCACAATAATTTTTTAGTATGGTGTAGGGCCTCCTTTTGCGGCCAATACAGCTTCAATTCGTCTTGGGAATGACATATACAAGTCCTGCACAGTGGTCAGAGGGATTTTAAGCCATTCTTCTTGCAGGATAGTGGCCAGGTCACTACGTGATGCTGGTGGAGGAAACTGTTTCCTGACTCGCTCCTCCAAAACTCCCCAAAGTGGCTCTATAATATTTAGACACAAAGACTTGCTGTCTTGGTCACAGATGTGCCAGCAAGACGTGCACCAACAATTTGTCCTCTTTTAAACTCTGGTATGTCACCCATAATGTTGCGTGCATTGCAATATTTTGAGCAAAACTGTGCTCTTACCTGCTAACTGAACCTTCACACTCTGCTCTTACTGGTGCAATGTGCAATTAATGAAGATTGGCCACCAGACTGGTCCAATTTAGCCATGAAACCTCCCACACTAAAATGACAGGTGTTTCAGTTTCATTGTCCATATACATACACACACACACACACACACACACACACACACACACACACACACACACACGCGATATCCATTTTTGAATAACAACCCATTGAGTACATGAAATATGTTTTAAATAACTGAATATGAGATAATTCTTCGATATTTTAATGTATTGCAAGTATTGCAGCTAGCTCTTTTAAAGCATAGCTGGAGGTGACATATGAGGGTCGAACAAGATTCAGACAGCTATGGAATGCAAAGCCTTATTCAGCCTATGTGCCTAAGCAAGCAAATGCAGGGCTCACTTTACCCCCAGTAGCTGTTAACTCATTGTTCAAAAGGGACAAAGGGTTAAGTTGGTGGCCTCACAGTTGGGGCTGTTGAATACTTGAGGGAACTGCACAGCTGAGAATGGACTCTTAAGCGTCACTCTAGGGTTCACAATGAATTGCTCCACCTGCAGCAGCTAATTGAGGAAGCCATAGGTTGGGGGAATGGTGTGAGGGTGTTAGTCCTCAGTACAGTCTTCAAGAAGCTACATAAACTGTTCAGTCCTTAAATAATTGTGTTAGCACCTGGTAATCGCCTTCACAGTTCCTCAGCTTGTACATGACATCTTGGCAGCTTTCTTAACCTCTGACTGAGGAGTATGCCTGCCTCAGCACCTGTTTTCCTCTTCCACACTAGTGTTAATCTGAGCTTTAATGTCAGT
Organism: Crenuchus spilurus; assembly: GCA_036984385.1. Lineage (NCBI taxonomy): Eukaryota > Metazoa > Chordata > Actinopteri > Characiformes > Crenuchidae > Crenuchus > Crenuchus spilurus. The sequence continues at coordinate 23,159 of BRDA01045771.1, forward strand.
GTGAAGATTCAGAAATGTGTTTCTAAGTGCTAATTGAGTATATTTACAAACTAGCATTTTCATTACTTGTTCAGCCACTAAATTCAACAGGACATCTCTCAGCATATCTCCCACTGTTCCTAATGTGCCAAAACTCATTATTGTCATATTTTATATTCCGTCGTATTTTAAATTGGAAATTGTCATATTTTATACTGTGTACATGTAAAGTGAGACTTGTCAAGCCTTTTGTGTTTTACTAGTGATCAGTATGGCTTAAATTATCATTAAAATTATTAGAATATTATGTAATGAACATAAAATATATGAGTTTACCTTCAATAAAAATATGAACTTTTTCTTGATATTCTCATTTCTGGAGACGCACTAGTATCCCACACTGCACAAGATCAACTGAAAAATAAGATTCTGTTGTCATTTAAAAATATGAATAAATCTTATTCATTAGCATTAGACTGCATTTATATTGCTTTCAATACATTTTCTTCAGCAAATCAACTCTTAATTTTAATCTTAATTTCTCATTTGACACAATCTAGTCTTGAATCCTATAGTACTTAATTTCACAAATGACTATAATTTGAATGTTGATGCTGTGCATTAAAAATATGAGAAAAGAGAGCCAAAAAATAACAGGTACCAAGTCAAAGTATACACTACGATTCAAAACTTTGCAATAGCTTGTCATATATATATATATATATATATATATGCACACACAGTCATGGCCAAAACATCAATGTCCACAAAGTCTACTGCTTCAGTTTTTATAATGGCAATTTGCATATACTCCAGAATGTTATAAGAGTGATCAGTTTAACAGCAATTAATTGCAAAGTCAAAATTTGCCTAGAAAATGAACTTTATCCCCAAAAACACATTTCAACTTCATTGCAGCCCTGCCTTAAAAGGATTAGCTAACATCGTTTCAGTGATTG